>PVKP010028940.1:0-29558 GCA_004027715.1 Plecturocebus donacophilus | reverse complement strand
TTTATCCACCTGTCGTCTTTGTAATTGCCGACTTTCAGATTGGGTCTCTGAGTGGACGTCCGCCTTGTTGGTGATGAAGTTTTTTCTGTTTCTTAGTTTTCCTTCGGGGGGCGCCCCTTCCCCACAGAGCTGGGCCTTCCCGGGTTCAGCTGTGCTTCTCAGTCCTCAGCACTTCCAATTGCTGTTCTCCTTGTGGGGACGGGACCAGCTGCGTCCGACCAAAAGGGCACCACCCAGTCCCGCACACTCCGCACCAAGAAGCGCTGCACGGGCCAAAAGAGTCGCGCTGGCGACCTGCGTGGCTCCCTCGCTGGGAATCTCCCAGTCCGTGGGCATCAAATATTCGTCTGCAACTGCGGCGTCCACTCGCTCTCTGCGCCCTCACCGCGAGCCACAATCCCGAGCTGCTGCTACGTGGCCATTTTGGATCTCTCTCCTCGCTAATCTTTTTTCTTCTTTTTTAGTCGTCTTGCTCTGTTGCCCAGGCTGGAGTGCAGTGACGCAATCTTGGCTCACTGCAACCTCTGCCTCCTGGGTTCAAGTGATTCTCCTGCCTCAGCCTCCCAAGTAGCTGGAATTAACAGGCGCCCGCCACCCTGCCCAGCTAATTTTTATATTTTTGGTAGGAACGGGGTTTCACTATGTTAGCCAGGCTGATCTCGAATTCCTGACCTCAGGTGATCTACCTGCCTTGGCAACCCAAAGTGCTGGGATTACAGGCATGAGCCACCTTACCCAGCCTCTATGTATCTAATCTAGCTATACAACCCCCTCACCCAAAAAAAAAGAAACCAAAAACCAGCCAGGCACAGTGGCTCACACCTACAATCCCAGCATTTCCAGAGGACCAGGTGGGCAGATCTCTTGAGCCCAGGAGTTCAAGACCAGCCTGGTCAACATGGCAAAACCTCGTCTCTACTAAAAATACAAAAATTATCTGGGCATGTTGGCACACCACTTATAATCCCAGCTATTAGAGTGGCTGAGCCATGAGAAACACCTGAAAAGTTGCAGTGAGCTGAAATCACACCACTGCGTTCCAGGCAAGGTAAAAGGGTGAGACTCTGTCTTGGAAAAAAAAAAAAAAAGAAAAGAAGAGAAGAGGAAAAAAGTAAAGAGGAAAAAAACCACACAAAAAAATTATCTGTCTAATCTACCTCTCTATGGAGCTGTGATCTCCCTACATTGCCCAGGGTGGTCTCAAACTCCTGGGCTCGAGCAATCCTCCCATCTCAGCCTCTTGAGTAGCTGGGACCACAAGTGTGTGCCAATATCCCCAGCTAATTTTTTTTATCTTTAGTAGATATGGGGTTTCACCACATTGGCCAGGCTGGTCTTGAACTCCCGGGCTCAGGCAATCCTGCCTCGGCCTCCCAAAATGCTGGGATTACAAGCATGATCACTGCGCCCAGCCAACTGTAACTTTCTAAAAACTACATGCTAATTGCTATTTAAGTGTCTCAAACCATTCTACTATCACAATCTACTTAAAATATTAAAACAGTTAATTATTCACATTTTTATTTTTCTACTTATAAAAATAAAAGCAAATTAAAAAGGAAGATAATTACCTTAAATGCCAAATACCAATCATTCTCCTTGGATGCCTTATTTCCAGCTCTATTTTTATAAACTTCAACTCTATACTGACGAACCAGAAGAAGATCTTTTACAAAAGATTCAAAATTCATTTTACTAAGCACAACACTCTGCAGATTCTTTGCTCCTTAAAAATAAAATAAAATACGTTATAGATTTGAGGTATTAAGTATTCCAGTCCTGTATTAGTTGGATTTCATGCTGCTGATAAAGACATACCCGAGACTGGGAAGAAAAACAGGTTTACTGGACTTATAGTTCCACATGGCTGGGGAGGCCGTACAATCATGGTAGAAGGCAAAGAGGAACAAGTCACATCTTATGTGGATGGCAGCAGGCAAAGAGAAAGAGCTTGTAGGCCAGGCGCGGTGGCTCACGCCTGTAATCCCAGTACTTTGGGAGGACAAGGCAGGCGGATCACCTGAGGTCGGGAGTTCGAGACCAGCCCGACCAACATGGAGAAACCCTGTCTCTAAAAAATAAAATGAAAAAAAAAAAAAAAGAGAAACAGCTTGTGCAGGGAGATTTCCATGTTTAAAACATCAGATCTTATGAGACTTGCTCACTATCAGTACAACAGCACGGGAAAGACCTATCCTCATGATTCAATTATCTCCCACTGGGTCCCTCCCACAACACATGGGAATTCAAGATGAGATTTGGGTGGGGTCATAGCCAAACCATCTCATTTCACCCCAGCCCCTCCCAAATCTAATGTCCTCACATTTCAAAACCAATCATGTCTCCCCAACAGTCCTCCAAAGTCTTAACTCATTTTAGCATTAACTCAAAATTCCACAGTCCAAAGTCTCATCCAGGACAAAACAAGTCCCTTCCACCAATGAGCCTGTCAAATCAAAACCAAGTTAGTTACTTCCCAGACACAATGGGGTACAGGCACTGGGTAAATACAGCCATTCCAAATTGGAGAAACTGGCCAAAACAAAGGGGCTACAGGCCCCATGCAAGTCCAAAATCCAGCATGGCAGTCAAATATTAAAGTTCCAAAATTACCTGCTATGACTCTGTCTCACATCCAGGTCATGCTGATGCAAGAGGTGGACTACCACTGCCTTGGACAGCTCTGCCCCTGTGGCTTTGCAGAGTACAGCACTCCTCCTGGCTGCTTTCATGGGATGGCGTTAAGTGTTTGCAGCTTTTCCAGGCACACGGTGTAAGCTGTTGGTGGATCTACCATTCTGGGGTCTGGAGAACAATAGCCCTCTTTTCATAGCTCCTCTAGGCAGTGCCCCAGTAGGAACTCTGTGTGGGGGATCTGATCCCACATTTCCCTTTACATTGCCCTAGCAGAGATACCCAACGAGTTCCCCACCCCTGCAGCAAACTTCTGCCTGGACATGCAGGCATTTGAAACCTAGGCAGAGGTTCCCAAACCTCAATTATTGACTTCTGTGCTGCTAAACGGTGCTGTGACTTGGGTTCTGTTAAAAGCATTCAGTTTGAAAAAGGAAACAGAGAATAAAAGTCTGGAAAATTTGCAGCCAGACAATGTGATAGAAAAGAAAATTCCACCGGGCGCAGTGGCTCACACCTGTAATCCTAGCACTTTGGGAAGCCAAGGTGGGTAGATCACTTAAGGTCAGGAGTTCGAGACCAGCCTGACCAACATGGTGAAACCCTGTCTTTACTGAAAATACAAAAATTAGCTGGGCATAGTGGCGGGTGACTATAATCCCAGCTACTGAGGCTGAGGCAGGAGAATTACTTGAACCCGGGAGGTGGAGGTTGCAGTTAGTCGAGACCGCACCACTGCACTCCAGCCTGGGCAACAAGAGTGAAACTCCATTTCAAACAACAACAAACATTTTAAAACATGCCAAAAAAAAAAAAAATCCATTTTCTAAGGAGAAATTCAGGTTAGCTGTAGAAATTTGTATAAATAATGAGGAATCCAATGTTAATCCCCAAGACAATGTGAAAAAGGTCTCCAGGGCATGTCAGAAGTCTTCATGGCTTCCCCTCTCAACACAGGCCCAGAGGCCTAGGAGGAAAAAGTAGTTTTACGGGCCAGCCCAGGGTCCCCATGCTGTGTGCAGCCTAGGGACTTGGTGCCCTGCATCCCAGCAGGCTCAACACCACCTGGAAGCTGCCAAGGCTTGGGGCTTGCACCCTCTGAAGCCATGGCCCAAGCTCTATGTTAGCCCCTTTCAGCCATGACTGGAGCCACTGGGACTCATTTTTTGTATACAATGTTGTTCATGATTATTGCTATAGTATATTCTTTGAATAAACTGCAATTTATTTATGCATTCTACTGCTGGTTAGCATTTGGACAGTTTCCAACTTAGGCCTATGTATAATCTTGTATATGTCTTTTGGGGAACATATATGTATGTACACATTTCTGCTGGGCGTATACTCCAGAGTATTCCACTGCTAAAGAGAACTGCTGGGTCAGCTGGGTGTGGTGATGCATGCCTATAGTCCCAGCTACTCAGGAGACTCAGGGCAGGAGGATGCCTTGAGCCCAGGAGTTCAAGGCTGCAGTAAGCTATTATATCATGCCACTGTAGTACAGCTTTGCTGATAAAGCGAGAACCAATGTTTTAAAAAGAGGGCGGAAATGCACTTGATGATTCTTTTAAAAAGTTAAACAGAGAAATGACACTTTAAAAAACCACTGGGTTATGGGATATGTGTATATTCAATTTTTCTTTTTTTTTTTTGAGACAAGGTCTCTCATTTAGTATGTATCATATCCCTAGAAAAAGAATCCCAGGATTGGCCCAGGTGTGGTGGCTCATACCTGTAACCCCAGCACTTTGGGACGTGGGCAGAATACCAGAGATCAGGAGTTCAAGACCAACCTGGCGAACATGGTGAAACCCAGTCTCTACTAAAAGTACAAAAACTAGCCGGGCATGGTGGTGGGTGCCTGTAATACCAGCTACTCAGGAGGCTGAGGCAGGAGAATCACTTGAACCTGGGAAGCAGAGGTGCAGTTAGCCGAGATCGTGCCATTGCACTCCAGCCTGGGCAACAAGAGCAAAACTCCATCTCAAGAAAAAAAAGAATCCCAGGATTTTCCCATTTTATGTGTTTTCATCTTTGCTTCTTCTTGGTCTATGATGCCAGCTGAGGTTGTCAGTATTGTGAAACCAAATTGGGTGCAGTGGCTTACACCTATAATCTCATCACTTTGGGAGACTGAGGCAGGAGGATCTTTGAGCCCAGGAGTTCAAGACCAGCCTGGGCAACACGGCAAGACTTCGTTTCTGCCAAAAAAAATTATGAAAATAAATACATTATTTTTAAAAGCTGGCTAGATGGGATCAGACTGTTCTGCCATTTTTCTAGATCTTTGAGTTGCACATCAAATCTGGGGCTGATTACTCCATACTTGTTATACTGCCAAAGAGGATCACAGCCCTATGATCATCAGTGATTTCAAATTCACCAATGTAACCATGCTTCATCATCAATTGGAGACTGGACAATGACTCTGAAGCAGTCTTTTCAGCATTGCTGATGCAGCCAGGACATTCATGAGCACCATTACAGTGGTACAGAAAGCTGTGTGTTCAACTTTAATAATACTGCCCAACAGTTTGCCAAGGTGGTTGTACTGATTTATATTCCCACCAGCTACGTATGGGTGCTGCAGGTATTACACATCCTGCCAACTCTTGGCATTTTCCATCATCTTTTGCATTTTAGTGATGCTAGTGGTAAAGCAGTGGTATCATACTATAGTTTTAATTTGCATTTCCCTGATGACTAACAAAGTTAAGGCCCTTTTAATTTTAACACATTTATTGAACATTTAAATATCTTCTTTTGCTGGTACTTTCTTTACACTGAATTGTAGGAATTCTTTATATATTTATGAAGATTTTTATGAATATACAATCAAATTGCTTTCTAGAAAATCAGTACCTCTTCCAGTAGTATACAATATTACTTCACTATACTCTTGCTAACATTACAATTTTATAATCTGAGCCTATGTTAAGATTCAAATCCAGAATAAGAATGGTTTTCAGGATGGGTGCAGTGGCTCACGCCTGTATTCCCAGCACTTTGGGAGGCTGAGACAGGCACATGCCCTCCTGAGATCAGGAGTTTGACACCAGCCTGATCAACATGGAGAAATCCCGTCTCTACTGAAAATACAAAATTAGCTGGGCATGGTGGCTACTCAGAAGGCTGAGGCAGGAGAACTGTTTAAACCCAGGAGGTGGAGGTTATGGTGGGCCAAGATCACGCCACTGTACTCCAGCCTGGGCAACAAGAGCCAAACTCTGCCTCCAAAAAAAAAAAAAAAAAAAATGGTTTTCAGGCACTTCATTTCACAAACCAGCCAGCCAGCAATATTTCACAAACAAAAACCAAAAGTTGGGTACCAACTCAGGATAGCCAACATTTTCATTTACCAGGTAAGGAAATTCAATAAAACCACCTATATATAACCATAATTTCACAATTTTTTTTTTTTTTTGAGACAGGGTTTCACTCTGTTACCCAGGCTGGAATGCATCACCACTCACTACAGCCTTGACCTGCTGGGCTCAAGCAACTCTCCCACCTCAGCCTCCCAAACTCCTGGGCATGAGCCACCTCACCCAGCCAAAATGATTATTTTAACATCAAAAAACTAGTAAGTGCAAGCTGGGCGCGGTGGCTCATGCCTGTAATCCTAGCACTTTGGGACGCTGAGGCGGGTGGATCATGAGGTCAAGAGATCGAGACCATCCTCACCAACATGGTGAAACCACATCTCTACTAAAAATGCAAAAATTAGCTGAACGTGGTGGCACGCGCCTGTAGTCCCAGCTACTCGGGAGGTGCAAGAATTGAACCCAGGAGGCAAAAGCTGCAGTGAGCTGGTTGCACTCCAGCCTGGCAACAGAGAGAGACTCCATCTCAAAAAAAACAAAAAACAAAACAAGACATAAAAACTAGTAAGTATACACAATGCCCACCAGGTTCCATTAAGCATTTAGACTCAGAAGATCACCATACATGTGGCCATCAGTCTACCCAGAAATAACTTGCCAGATGGACAGCATCACACATTCCTCTTAGCATACAGCCACTGTCCAGTTAGTATCCACAAAGCCCTTCTGCCCAGGACAGCTCAGGCACAAGGAGCAGAATTCACATTAGTGGTGCCTTAGCTTAGAAGGCTCATACTTGGTCAGGCGCGGTGGCTCACACCTGTAATCCTAGCACTTTGGGAGGCCAAGGTGGGTGGATCACCTGAGGTCAGGAGTTCAAGACCAGCCTGGCTATCACGGTGAAACCCCATCTTTTTAAAAAAAAAAAAAAAGAAAAGAAAAGAAAGAAGGCTCATGCTCCTAAGAGCCAGTACCTTCTGCACCATGCCATAGGCACAGCTTCCAAGGACCCAATGGGAACACATCCATTATTTTATTATTATTATTATTATTTGAGACAGAAACTCGCTCTGTCACCAGGCTGGAGTGCAGTGGTGCAATCTTGGCTCACTGCAACCTCTGACTCCCTGTTTCAAGCAATTCTCCTGCTTCAGCCTCCCAAGTAGCTGGGATTAGGCACACACCACCACATCCAGCTAATACTTGTATTTTTAGTAGAGACGGGGTTTCACCATGTTGGCCAGAACGGTCTTGATCTCCTGATCTCGTGATCTGCCTGCCTTGGCCTCCCAAAGTACAGGGATTACAGACGTGAGCCACTGCGCCCAGCCCAAATCCATTATTAAAGACACTAACATTTAGAGAGTTCAAACTAGGGGATCCTCATCAGGTGTTTATAGTTCAATCTGGAGTCATTTTTATAAGCAATGCTGCCTTATCAGGTTTCCAGGGGAATAGCGCAGCAAAGGAAAGTTTTGTTAACCCTTTACCCACATGGTATAATATTTAAAAGAAAAATTCCAGCCAGGCATGGTGGCTCACGCCTGTAATCCTAGCACTTTGGGAGGCCAAGGTGGGTGGATTGCCTGAACTCAGGAGTTCAAGATCAGCCTGGGCAACACGGTGAAACCCTGTCTCTACTAAAATATAAAAATTAGCTGGGGTGGCGATGTGCATCTGTAATCCCAGCTACTCAGGAGGTTGAGGCAGAAAAATAGCTTGAAGCTAGGAGGCGGAGGTTGCAGTGAGCCAAGATGGCACCACTGTACTCCAGCCTCAGCAACAGAGCAAGATTCCATCTCCGAAAAATAAATAAAAAGAAAAGAAAAATTCCTTCCAAGAAAGAAGTATTAGCAACCTTACATCAACATTTATTATAAAAAATCCTTGGTTACATTCACCTTAAACAGTTCATCAGCTTTTGGGAACCATGGTACATTTTTTGGTTTTGAGACCCTCTTTTTTTTACTTTGGTCAATTTCTAGTAACAAATTACCAAACGTTTTATAACTATCATAATAAGCAGATAAATATTAGGACAATCTTTACTTAAAATGTGCCCTTGGCATAAGGCTATAACGTAAAAAATAGATACGCTTTTTGCCTGTGGATGCTGCCGAGGGAGCATCATTAAAGTCTCTCTTCTCCCTGCCAATATCTAAGTCAGAGTCTCCTCAAGAGCCTGAACAGCTGAGGAAGCTCTTCATTGCAGGGTTGAGCTTTGAAACAACCAATAACGGCCTGAAGAGCCATTCTGAGCAATGGGGAACACTCACAGACTGTGTGGTAAAGAGAGGTCCAAATACCAAACGTTGCTGGGGTTTTGGGTTTGTCACCTATGCCACTGTGGAGGAGGTAGATGCAGCCATGAATGCAAGGCCACACAAGCTGGATGGAAGAGTTGTAGAACCAAAGAGAGCTGTCTCAAGAGAAGATTCTCAAAGACCAGGTGCCCATTTAACTGTGAAAAAGATGTTTGTTGGTGGCATTAAAGAAGATACACTGAAGAAAAGGCACAGTGGCTCACGCCTATAATCCCAGCACTTTGGGAG
This sequence comes from Plecturocebus donacophilus, assembly GCA_004027715.1. NCBI lineage: Eukaryota > Metazoa > Chordata > Mammalia > Primates > Pitheciidae > Plecturocebus > Plecturocebus donacophilus. The sequence goes on along the minus strand of PVKP010028940.1, from coordinate 21,049 downwards.
GCCGAGGCAGGTGAATTACCAGAGGTCTGGAGTTCGAGACCAGCCTGGCCATCATGGTGAAACCCCATCACTATTAAAAATCAAAAAAAAAAAAAAAAAAAAATTAGCTGGGCATGGTGGCGCATGCCTGTAGTCCCAGCTACTCAGGAGGCTGAGGCAGGAGAATCACTTGAACCCGGGAGGCAGAGGTTAGGAAACTGTGAAGTTAGGAAAGCCCTGTCAAAGCAAAGATGGCTAGTGATGGCTGGGCATGGTGGCTCACACCTGTAGTCCCAGCTACTCGGGAGGCTGAGGCAGGACAATCACTTGAACCCGGGAGGTGAAGGTTACAGTGAGGCGAGATCGAGCCACTGCACTCTAGCCTGACGACAGAGCAAAACTCCATCTCAAAAAAAAAGAAAAAATATCATACCATGAATGGCTGCAATTGTGAAGTTAGGAAAGCCCTACCAAAGCAAAGATGGCTACTGATGGCCGGGCACGGTGGCTCATGCCTGTAATCCCAGACTTTGGGAGGCTGAGGTGGGCGAACTGTCTGAGGTCAGGAGTTTGAGACCAACCTGGCTAACATGGTGAAACCCCATCTCTACTAAAAATACAAAAATTAGCTGGGCATGGTGACACACGCCTATAGTCCCAGCTATTTGGGAGGCAGGAGAATCGTTTGAACCCAGGAGCAGAGGTTGCAACGAGCTAAGATCACGACGCTGCATTCCAGCCTGGGCGACAGAGCAAGACTCAGTCTCCAAAAAAATAAAAATAAGAGAGAGAGAGATGGCTAAAGCTTCATTCAGCCAAAGCGGCCAAAGTTGCTCTGGAAACTTTGGTGGTGGTCGTAGAGATGGTTTCAGGAAAAATGACAACTTTGGTCGTGGAGGAAACTTCAGTGGTCGTGGTAGCTTTGGTGGCAGCCATGGAGGTGGTGGATATGGTAGCAATGGGATGGCTATAATGGATTTGGTAATAATGGAAGCAATTTTGGAGGTCGTGGAAGCTACAATGATTTTGGCAATTACAACAATCAGTCTTCAAATTTTGGACCCATAAAAGGAGGAAACTTTGGAGGCAGAAGCTCTGGCACCTATAGTGGTGTAGGCCAATACTCTGGCAAGCCACAGAACAAAGGTGGCTATGGCAGTGGCAGAAGATTTTAATTAGGAAAAAAAGCTTAGCAGGAGAGGAGAGCCAGAAGTGACAGGGAAGCTACAGGTTACAACAGATTTGTGAACTCAGCCAAGGACAGTGGTGGCAGGACCCAGCTGCTACAAAGAAGACATGTTTTAGACAAATACTTACGTGTATGGATAAAAAACTCTAGGACTATATTTGTGACTAATTGTATAACAGGTTATTTTAGTTTCTGTTCTGTGGAAAGTGAAAAGCAATCCAACAAAGGGTTTTAATGTAGACTTTTTGTTTTTTGCACCCATGCTGTTGATTGCTAAATATTAATAGTCTGATAGTGACGATGAATAAATGTCTTTAAAAAAAATAGATCCCGGCCAGGCGGGGTGGCTCACGCCTGTAATCCAAGCACTTTTGAGGCCAAGGCAGGCAGATCACTGAGCTCGGAGGTTCAAGACCAGCCTGACCAACATGGTGAAACCTCGTCTTTAAAAAAAAAAAAAAAGAAAAAAGAAATAAAATAGATCCTTGGGAATAACTATCATTTCCTTACTAACTTCTTTGACAAGTTTAACTCATCTTTAAAAACTTTCAACATGAGACCGGGCATGGTGGCTCACACCTGTAATCCCAGCACTTTGGGAGGCCTAGGCGGGCGGATCACAGGGTCAGGAGTTTGAGACCATCCTGACCAACATGGTGAAACACCGTCTCTACTAAAAGTACAAAAATTAGCCGGGTGTGGTGGCGCATGCCTGTAATCCCAGTTACTCAGGAGGCTGAGGCAGAGAATTGCTTGAACCTGGGAGGCAGAGGTTGCAATGAGCCAAGATCGTACCACTGCACTCCAGCCTGGGGGACAGAGTGGGACTCCATCTCAAAAAAAAATAAAAAATAAAATATAAATAAATAAGAATTTCAACATGAATAAGATGAGGTGACTGTTTAAGTTGTCATTTTCTTAGAAATATCCCTGGTAAACACCCACCTTTCAATCTTCAAGGATAACAAAGGAAGCATTATGTTTTTAAAAATCTATGCTCCACTATTTAGAAAAAAAAAAAAAAAAGGCCAGGCGCAGGGGCTCACGCCTGTAATCTCAACACTTTGGGAGGCTGAGGTGGGTGGATCACGAGGTCAGGAGATCAAGACTATCCTGGCAAACATGCTGAAACCCTGTTTCTTTTTAAATTAAAAAAAAAAAAAAAATCTATGCTCCAGCTGGGCTTGCTGGCTCATGCCTGTAATCCCAGCACTCTGGGAAGCCCAGGCAGGTGGATCACTTCAACCCAGGAGTTCAAGACCAGCATGGGCAATATGGCAAAATCCAGTCTCTACAAAAAATACAATAATCAGCCAGGCATAGTGGTGCACAACTGTAGTCCCAGCTACTCAAAGGCTGAGACAGGAGAACCGGTTGAGCCCAGGAGGCAGAGGCAGCAGTGAGACAAGATCACACCACTACACTCGAACCTGGGAGACAGAGTGAGAGCCTGTGTCTCCAAAAAAAAAAAAAAAAAATCTATGCACCAATATAAAAGATTCCTGGATGCTGATATAAATTTCCTTCCCAATCAACAGATGTAATACTTAGTATCCATTATTCCTTTCACCATCTAAATTAAATTAGAAAATAAAAGTTAGAACTATTAGGCTGCTCCTGGTGGCTTACACCTGTAATCCCAGCACTTTGGGTGACAAAGGCAGGAGGATCACTTGAGGTCAGGATTCAAGACTGCCCTGGCTAAAACAGTGAGACCCCATCTCTTAATTTAAAAAACCCAGAAAGTTAAAAAAAAAAAAAAAAAAAAAAAAGCTACTAATAGGTACCTAGAAAAATCAGTGATGCGAATTACACAAATATATACAGTAGCTTAGAACTTTTTATAACACTTTAGGTCGGGGGTAGTGGCTCACACCTGTAATCCCAGCACTTTGGGAGGCCGAGATGGGCGGATCACAAAGTCAGAAGTTCGAGACCAGCCTGGTCAATATGGTGAAAGCCCGACCCTACCAAAGATACAAAAAATTAGCTGGGCATGGTGGAGTGCACCTGTAATCCCAGCTACTCAGGAGGCTGAGGCAGGAGAACTGCTTGAACCTGGGAGGCAGAGGTTTCAGTGAGCCGAGATAGCACCATTGCACTCCAGCCAGAGAGACGACAGAGCAAGACTCCGTCTCAAAAAAAAACAACAACAACAACAACAACAAAAACCTTTTTACATCACTTTAAATATTAAGACTATTCTAAACTGAATACAAAAATAAGAAAGCCACGTGTACCAGCCTTGAGTAGCGTAATTCATATAACTTTAAATTAGAAAGAAACTTACACCATCATAATTAAGTGACTTCTAACTATTGCTGGCTTGTCTTTTCTTTCTTTTTCTTCTTTTTTTTTTTTTTTTTGAGACGAGTCTCGCTCTGTGCCAGCCTGGAGTGCAGTGGTGGGATCTCGACTCACTGCAACCTCTGCCTCCTGCGTTCAAGCAATTCTCTGTCTCAGCATCCCGAGTAGCTAGGATAACAAGTTCCTGCTACCACACCCAGATAATTTTTGCATTTTTTTTTTTTTTTTTTTTTTTTTAAGACAGGGTTTCACCATGTTGGTCAGGCTGGTCTTGAACTCCCAACCTCAGGTGATCCGCCCGCCTTGGCCTCCAAAGTGCTTGGATTACAGGCGTGAGCCACCACGCCCGGCCTAATTTTTGCATTTTTAATAGAGACGGGGTGTCACTATCTTGGCCAGGCTCGTGTTGAACTCCTGACCTCATGATCCACCCACCTCGGCCTCCCACCAAGTGCTGGGATTACAGGCATAAGCCACAGCGCCCGGCCTGCTGGCTTGTCTTAACTGGTCCTACACCTCTACTCTTTCCCTCTTCTGAGCCAGCCTCTACACTTACAGCTAAAATGATCCAACACACCGCTGGATGCTTACTTAAAAATCTTCAGACTTTTCATTGCCTACAGCATCAAATTCCAACAGCTCAACACAACCTGAAAAGTCTTTTGTTATCTAACCCCACCCACCTGGGCCAGTCTCCTCACCTTCCTTTTCTACACCAGTGACGCCAGGCTACCTCTTTTCAAGCCCTCTCCCTAGCAAACTCCTAGTCCCCCAAAACTCAACATGGACTTTGGCGTCTCATAATGCCCTTTCGGACGTCTCCAGTCTCTGGCGATCCTTCCTTGGCGCCTCTTGCAACTTCTTACAAGCTCACCTCCATAAGCCTCCAACTTGAATTGTAATTATTTCTGCCTTGCTCTGCAATAGTGATCTCTATGAAAGTAGAGGTATTTCTTTTTTTATCTAGTGTCCATAACCTTGCCTGACACGTTTCTATCTAACGAATTAAACATTTTTCATCAGGAGCATCGCATTTGCACCAGTCCTCTAGTTAGGACTAGAACCCACAACTGTACTCCTCCTAGGATGCTCTTTTCATTAGCATAACTACGTAGCTGCAAGAAAGCGCAAAGAAAACAGGGAGAAAATAAGTCATCTAGGCCTATCCAGAACATTTGGCCCACGTAGGGTGAGACATTTGCAACTTTCCAGGGAGAGATGATGCTGGATAGATGAGGCCGGGTGACGGAGGGCACTGAATGCTAAGCTGAAGCAGATAGCGTCCATGACTAGCCCAAGGTCACACGTTAATAAGCAAGGGGCAGGGACTTGATCCCAAGAAACCCAGCTCGAGTCCGCTGGTCCTGATCACTTCATCATACTGTCCCTCAACAGCGCTCCATTACCAGCCTCTTAGCTGGACCAGCGGTATAAATAGGAGTGTCGTGGGGGCAGAATTAAGTGGGTGGCATAAAAGGGTCTCCCAAACCCCCCTCCATTTTAAATCTCACTCCTGGCTGCCGTTTGTAATAAGAGACTCTGGCCATGTATGTAATGAGCACTACAGGACTAAGGCGAGGTATGCGACGGCTGGAAAATGAATTAGAACAATGCATTAAAACGCCTGGCACGACGTAAACATTCCGTGATCTCAAGTTCAGATCCGGGGCAGCTGGAGAGGGGGCGTCCCTCCGGAGCCAGGCAGAGGCTGGGGAAGGCAGAATCCCCACGAGCGCCCGGGCACAACGTCCCGCCCCCATGCCAGAGAGGCTGTTCGCCGCCCACTTTCCGAGGCGGGAATGGAGTCGCCCCACATGCCCCGGGTCCCTCCCCAGCACTCGCCGTCCCTGCCCTCACCTGCCGGCCCCATGTACTTGATCACCCCCTGGGTCTTGAACACTTCCCGGGCCGCCAGAAGCGCGTCCTCGCCGTGCACCGTATAAAAGTCGCCGCGGTCGAAAAGGCGCACCGTAGTGGTCGGCTTCTCCGGCATGCCTTGAAAGAAGCGTACGAAGCCGACTTCGGCCGCGCTCTCCAGCTGCAGCGTCTCCTTCGGCTGCACCGCCATGTCGGAACCTCCTCGCTGCCTGGCTGAAGGAACCGCGCGACCCCGCACCCACTAAGCTGTTTCCCGCCTCCCCTCCCTAGTCCCCCGAGGGGCGTCCGGCCTCGGCGACCACACCCAATCAGCATCCAGCGCTGTGTTTCGGTGGGTGGGAGTCCGCCGCGGCAGCCAATCATAAGCGGACGCGGCTCAGCTTCCCGCGCACGCTGAGGACTCTAGCTACTGCGCATGCTTGCGCCTCGTGCGCAGACCCGCAGACGCGGATCTTTAGCAGAGATCAGTTTTCCGAGTTTTCTCAGCGGCAAGGTTTGGTGCCCCCGAGTGGGTGGTTGCAAGGGTGGATGCAGCCACCAGGTGAGAGATTTCCGGCAGGTGTTGAGCTAGTGATGTGCCCGGAAGCATGGGAGTAACAGCGGAAGGAAACTTGAAAACAAAAGACTAGCCTTCTTCCTCCTCCCAGTATTTTGTTCAAACATGTGCCGCGCTCCAACTGCCTCCCTTTTTATTTTCAAGCAAATTGCCAACATCGGGATTCCGGGTTTATTCTACATGGCCTCCTTAGTGCTGCCTATTAGCCATATTATCGTTTCATCCGCTCGTTGATGATTCACTCATTAAAAAATATTTATATGTCCCGCTATGTCTCAGACTGTTCTTGGCTCTGAGGATCGCCAGTAAAAAGAAAAATAGCTGTCTTTGTTCTGCTTACATTCTAGTATGAGAAGATTCAGATAATGAATATAGCAAGTAAATGAAATGGTGCGTTAGAAGATATGGCCGGGCGCAGTAGGTCACGCCTGTAATCCCACCACTTTTGCGAAGCCGAGGTGGGCGGATCACTTGAGCCCGGAAGATCCACACCACCCTGGGCAACATGGTGAAACCCACGTCTGTGATCCCAGATACTGGCGGGGCTGAGGCGAGAGGATCACCTGAGCCCGAGAGGTCAAGGCTACGGTGAGCGGTAAATTGTGCCGCTGCACTCCAGCCTGGGCTATAAAGACCCTGTCCGGAAGAATACAAAATTAAATAAATAAAAAGAAGAAAAGCGTTTGACGCCAGGCGTGGTGGCACAAGCCATAATCCCAGTACTTTGAGAGCCCGAAGCCGGAGGATTGAGCCCAGGAGATCGAGTCTGCAGACAGCTATGTTCACGCCAGCGCACTGCAGCTGGGGCGATAGAGCGAGAGGCCTGGTGGTCTTGAGGGGACGGGGAGGAGATGAGTTAAGGAAGAGGAAAGTTGAAATTTTAAAATGTCAGCAAGGTTGCTTACGACTGTAATTCCAACACATTGGGAGGCCGAGGAGGGTGGATAAACTGAGGTCAGGAGTTCGAAACCAGCCTGGCCAACATAGCGAAACCCCGGCTCTACTAAAAATACAAAAATTTGCCGGGCATGGTGATGCATGCCTGTAATCACAGCTACTCGAGAGGCTGAGGCAGGAGAATTGCTTGAACCCAGGAGGTGGAGGTAGCAGGCAGTGAGCCAAGATCATGCAACTGCACTCCATCATAGGTGACAGAGGGAGACTGTTCTCAAAAAATAAATTAATTAAATGTTAGCAAACACCTGAAGGAGCTCAGGATTCATCCTGCAAAATCAACTCTTAGAAGAGGTTTTTGCATTCTCCAGTTTAGTTTACCCTTCCCCCATGGAAGTGGCTCCAAAACCTAATTCAGCAGCAGAATCACCCTGAAGCAGCAGCGCAGGGTGGGGCGGGGGGAGTGGTATTCCTGTGCCCCACCCACACGTAATGGGTCTTCATTTCTGGAGTCAGGGCCTTGGAATCTTTTTTTTATTTTTTCCTGGCTCTGTCACCAGGCTGGAGTGCCGTGGCACGATCTCGGCTCATTGCAACCTCCACCTCTCAGGTTCAGGCAGTTCTCCTGCCTCAGCCTCCCAAGTAGCTAGGATTACAGGCACGCGCCACCACACCTAGCAAACTTTCGTATTTTCAGTAGAGACGGGGTTTCACCATGTTGGCCAGTATGGTCTTGATCTCTTGACCCTTGTGATCAGCCCACCTTGGGCTCCCAAAGTGCTGGGATTACAAGCGTGAGCCACCGAGCTCAGCCTGGAAGAATTTTTGAAAGCTCCCTGGATGTTCCTGACAATCAGCTCAATTTAGAAATCTCTGCCCTGGCCGGGTGTGGTGGCTCACGCCTGTAATCCCAGCACTTTGGGAGGCCGAGGTGGGCGGATCACCTGAGGTCAGGAGTTCGAGACCAGCCTGGCCAACATGGAGAAACCCCATCTCTAAAAAAAATAAAATAAAATAAAAATAAAAATAAAAAAAAGAAATCTCTGGCCTACTGGTTAAAATTCAAATACCTGGCCGGGCACCAGATCACAGAGATAGTAAATGATAGATCCAGAATCCAGTTTTCCTCCAGATTCTGTATGCTTAACTGTCTGTGTGCTTACAGAATCTGGAGCAAAGCTGTATTCTGAGAAAGAAGATATGTTTCCAACCTGAGTGTTTTTATTTTATTTTATTTTATTTATTTATTTTATTTTTTTGAGACACAGTCTCACTTTTTCTCCCAGGCTGGAGTGCAGTGGCACAATCTTGGCTGACTGCAACTTCTGCCCCCGCCTGGGTTCAAGCAATTCTCCTACCTCGGCCTCTCAAATAGCTGGGACTACAGGTGCACACCACTACACCCAGCTAGTTTTTGTAATTTTAGTAGAGATGGGGTTTCACCATGTTGGCCAGGATGGTCACGATCTCCTGACCTCGTGATCTGCCTGCCTCAGCCTCCCAAAGTACTGGGATTACAGACGTGAGCCACCAAGCCCCGCCGATAAATTCTTATTTAAAGTGTATCAGGCTGAGACTGGGCGCAGTGGCTCACCTCTGTAATCCAAGCATTTTAGGAGGCCAAGGCAGGTGGATCCCTTGAGGTCAGGAGTTCAAGACTAGCCTGGCCAACCTGGTGAAACCCCGTTTCTACTGAAAATACAAAAATTAGGCCAGGTGCAGTGGCTCATGCCTATAATCCCAGCACTTTCGGAGGCCAAGGTGGCTGGATCATGAAGTCAGGAGTTCAAGACCAGCCTGGCCAAAATGGTGAAACCTATCTCTACTGAAAATATAAAAATTAGCTGGACACAGTGGCAGGCGCCTGTAATCCCAGCTACTCAGGAGGCTAAGGCAGGAGAATCGCTTAAACCTGAGCAGCAGAGGTTGCAGTGAACCAAGATTGTGCCACTGAACTCCAGCCTGGGTAACAGAATGAGACTCCGTCTCAAAAAAAAAAAAAATTAATTGGCATGGTGGTGCATGCTTGTAATTCCAGCTACTTGGGAGGCTGAGGCAGGAGAATCACTTTAACCGAGGAAGCAGAGGTTGCAGTGAGTTAAGATCATGCCACTACACTCCAGGCAGGGTGAGGGAGCAAGACTCTGTCTCAAAAATAAATAAATAAATACTTTTTTTTTTTGAGACAAAGTTTCACTGTTGTTGTCCTCCAGGCTGGAGTACAGTGTCGAGATCTTGGTTGACTACAACCCCGCCTCCCAGGTTCAAGCGATTCCCCTGCCTCAGCCTCCTGAGTAACTGGGACTACAGGCACACGCCACCATGCCCAGCTCATTTTTGGTTTTTGTTTTTGAGACGGAGTTTTGATCTTGTTGCCCAGGCTTTCGTGCAATGGCGCGATCTCCGCCCACCACAACCTCTGCCTCCCGGGTTCAAGCAATTCTCCTGTCTCAGCCTCCCAAGTGGCTGGGATTACAGGCATGCACTACCACGGCCAGCTAATTTTGTATTTTTAATAGAGATGGGGTTTCTCCATGTTGGTCAGGCTGGTCTCGAACTCTCAACCGCAGGTGATCCACCTCAGCCTCCAAAAATGCTGGGATTATAGGCATGAGCCACCACGCCCAGCCTAATTTTTGTATTTTTAGTAGAGACGGGGTTTTACCATGTTGGCCAGGAAGATCTCAATCTCTTGCCCTGGTGATCCACCTGCCTTGCCTTCCAAAATGCTGGGATTACAGGCGTGAGCCATCACACCCAGCAATTTATGGGTTTCTTTAAGCAAGGGGTGGAATATTCATGAAAATTTCTGGAAAAAGGTGAAGATTTCATGGAACTGTGATGCCACCCCCATTTTTACACCAAATATACTTGGAACTGTCATGGGGCCAAAGGGGTGTGACTGAGTATGTTAATGAGAGAATAATGAGGTCCCAGGTGAAACCTAGGTTGAATCCAGTGCCACGTTGGGTCCAGTAAGTCCTAGCCAGCTTGGCCCACATCCTGGTTCTCAGGGTCTAATCAGCCTCTGGCTTATGCAGCTATTTCAAGTTTCCTTTTTGCTAGTCATGTGAAACACCTGCTTAGAATTTTCTTTTTTGTTTTTGAGGAAAAGTCTCACTCTGTTTCCCAGGCTGGAGTACAGGGGCTCGATTTCAGCTCACTGCAACTTCCACTCGCCAGGTTCAAGCAATTATCCTGCCTCAGCCTCCTGAGTAGCTGAGATTATAGGTGTGTGCCACGATGCCGGGCTAATTTTTGTATTTTCAGTAAAGATGGGGTTTCATCTCAAAATTTTTGTATTTTTTGTTTGAGATGAAACACCATCTGGCTGATCTCAAACTCCTGACCTCAGGCAATCCTCCTGCCTGGGCCTCCCACAGAGCTGGGATTACAGGTGTGAGCCACCATGCCCTGCTTCCTGCCTGGAATTTTCTATTCTGCCACAACCACCCTGTATTATTCATGCCTCAGTTGTCTTACAGAAATTTTATATACTTTCTAGTTCCACATGGGAAACTGAATTTCTGAAAATAAGAGGAATTTTGCAAAAATATAACTGGAAGACATAGCATCCTTGATAGAATCCAATAAAATTATCACTCAAACATGGCTCTTTTAAATATTCTCCTGTTTTCCAGATTCACTACAATTTTTTTTTTTTTTCTTTTCAAGACAGTCTCGCTCTGTCACTCAGGCTGCAGTATAGTGGTGTCATCTCAGCTCATTCCAACCTCTACTTCCTGGGTTCAAGCAATTCTCCCACCTCAGCCTCCTGAGTAGCAGGGACTACAGGCCCACGTCACTGTGCCCAGCTAATTTTTGTATTTTTTGTAGAGACAAGGTCCCTATGTTGTCCAGGATGGCCTCGAACTCCTGAGCTCAAGCCCTCCACCCACCTCAGCCTCCCAAAGTGCTGGGATTATGCGGGTAAGCCACCACACCCACCTATAGTAATAATAATAATAATTATTATTATTATTGAGACTTGAGTTTCGCTCTTGTTGCCCTGGCTGGAGTGCAATGGCACAATCTTGGCTCACCACAACCTCCACCTCCCGGGTTCAAGCGACTCTCCTGCCTCAGCCTCCTGAGTAGCTGGGATTACAGGCATGTGCCACCACATCTGGCTAATTTTGTATTTTTAATAGAGACAGGGTTTCTCTATGTTGGTCAGGAGGAGTCTCAAACTCCAGACCTCAGGTGATCCTCCTACCTAGGCCTCCCAAAATGCTGGGACTACAGGCATGAGCCACCTCTCCCAGCCCAGTGATTATTTTTTATACTCAAAATAAGTATTGAGCAAAACAGCAAATGTACCTGACAAAGAGGCTCTTCATAATTAATGATAATTAATATTTTAAGCCAGGGTGTCCAATATTTTGTCTTTCCTGGGCTGCAATAGCTGATGAGCTTAAAGAATAAAAAGTCCGGCTCACTTCAATAATCCCAGCACTTTGGGAGGCAGAGGTGTGCAGATCACCTGAAGTCAGGAGTTCAATACCAGCCCGTTCAGGTCAACTTGGTGAACTACTGTCTGTATTAAAAATACAAAAATTAGCTGACTGCAGTGGTGGGCACCTGTAATCCTGGCTACTCGAGAGGCTGAGGCAGGAAGAACTGCTTGAACCCCGGAGTCCCTACTAAAACTACAAAAATTAGCCAGCCTCGGTGGCAGGTGCCTGTATTCCCAGCTACTGGGGAGGCGGAGGCAGGACAATCGCTTGAACCTGGGTGACAGAGGTTGTAGTGAGCCGAGATCACACCACTGTACTCCAGCCTGAGCAACAAAGTAAGACTCCATCTCAAAACTAATAATATTTCACTGTATGGTTGTATCACATTTTATCTCTTCATCAGTTGGTAAGCATTTGTTATTTCCACTCTTTGGCCATTATGAATAATGCTGCTGTGAACATTTGTGTACAAGTTTGTATGTGGACATATGTTTTTATTGACCTTAGATATATACCTAGAAGTGGAATTGCTGGCTCATATTTTTAATATATGTTTAACTGTAATACTTATGTTAAACTACAACCCATATAACTATGTTTAACATTTTGAGTAACTGCCAAAATATTTTCCAAAATGATTGCAACATTTTACTTTCTCATCAGCAGTGTACGAGTGTTCCAACTTTTCTACTATCTCACCAATGCTTGTTACTGTCTGTGTTCTTGATTATTGCTATCCTAGTGTGTGGAAAATAGTATCTTACGTGTTTTGATTTGCATTTCCCTAATGACTAATAATGTTGAGTATCTTTTCATGTTCTCAGTATCTTCTTGGAGAAATTATTTTCATTCATTCTTGCCCTCCCCCAACACCACCCAGTGTTTAAACTGATTTACTGATTTATTTACTTATCAGATAATTTTTGTTTTTTGAGACAGAGTCTCACTCTGTCACACAGGCTGGCATGCAGTGGCAACATCTTGGCTCACTGCAACCTCTGCCTCCTGGGTTCAAGCTATTCTTCTACCTCAGCCTCCTGAGTAGTTAGTATTACAGGTGTGCACCACCACGCCCAGATAATTTTTGTATTTTAGTAGAGACGGAGTTTCGCCAGGTTGGTCTCAAACTTCTGACCTCAAGTGATCTGCCCGCCTCAGCCTCCCAAAGTGCTGGAATTAGAGGCATGAGCCACTGCACCCAGCCAAGAAATTATTTTCAAAACTTATACCTGATAATAGACTTGTGTATCCAGAATATATACATCTTACATCTTAATACTAGAAAGAGAAAGAACCCAATTTAAAAATGGACAAAGCAGCCACCTCCTCCACCTCCTGGGTTCAAGCGATTCTTGAGCCTCGGCCTTCTGAGCAACTGGGATTACAGGCACCCACCACACACTCTGCTAATTTTTTGTGTTTTTATTAGAGATGGGGTTTCACCATGTTGGCCAGGCTGAAATTTTTATGATTTTTTTTGTAGAGACAGGGTCTCATTGTGTTGCCCAGGCCAGTCTCAAACTCCTGGACTTAAGTAATCCTCCTACATTGGGAGGAGGCAATACCAAAGTGCTGGGATTATAGGCGTGAGCCACCATGCCTGGCCCCTCTGTCCTTTTATACTTTTACTTGGGTTCTATCCCACCTTAGCTCATGTTCTTTCTTAGGCTTGGGAAACCTTCAACTTAGTCAGGGCCTAGCAGATCTTTTACAAATCCTTTCACCACTTTAACCTCATCTTTTTCTACTTTCAACACTCACAGCATTTTTGGTGGATATAATTTCACAATTCTTTCGTATTACCCTAAGACATTCCCCTTCTCTCATTCAAAATTCCCACTAAAGGCCAGGTGTGGCAGCTCAAGTCTGTAATCTCAGCACAGAGGCTGAGGCGGGAGGATTGCTTGAGGCCAGGAGTTCAAGATGAGCCTGAGCAACATAACAAGATGCCCCATCTCTAAAAAAATAAAAATAAAAATTCCCACTGATCTTAGCCTTCTAACATGTTACCATTCCTATCTCTCTTTTCCCTTCTTATCAAACTTTATTTTTGAAATGGGCTCTCACTCTGTTACCCAGACTGGAGTGCAGTGGCGCAATCTTGGCTCACCGCAACCACCTGAGATGGGGTAATTCCCTTGACCCGCTTTGTGGGCAGGAACTGGAGTGGCTTTCAGCTCACTGCTGACCACTCCTTGCAAGAGGGAATGTGTGAGCAAGCAAGTGCAGGAACCAGAGCAAACAAATGCTGGAACCGATCGGTCAATGCTCTCTGGTGGGAGCAGGCTCTGTACAGCCCCTGCAGCAGCCTCCAAGCCCCTGCCCACCTGGGTTCTTGCTTGGCGTCCGGGAAGAATCAAGTCACAGGAATGGATTGAAGAGTAATGTATGCAGAGGATTTTATTGGGTGATGGAAGTGGGATGGGAGCTGGAAAGGGGATGGTGCAGGAAGGTGATCTTTCCCTGAAGCCCAACCCTCCCAAGTGAGCTGCGTGTCTGTAGTCTGACACTCAGTAGCTTCTCTGCTCACTGCTCAGCTGCTTGTGTTGCTCTGCCAGCTGAAGTCTTTTTATGGGCACAGGATAGGGGCGTGGCAGGCCAAAAAGGTAACATTCGGGTGGAAAAACGGGATCAGCTGTTCTCACCTAGGGCCCCAGTTCCAGGCTTAGGAGTAGGGTTTAGGCGGGAGCCCAGCTATTCTGTTCTTAAGCTTAAGCTATCCTCCCATCTTAGCCTCCGAAGTAGCTGGAACTACAGGAACCCACCACCACGCCTGGCTGTTTTTTTTTCTTTGAGACAGAGTTTCACTCTGTTGCCTAGGCTGGAAGTGCAGTGTCGTGATCTCGACTCAACCTCCACCTCCCAGGTTCAAGCAGTTTTCCTGCCTCAGCCTCTTGAGTAGCTGGGACTACAGGCATGTGCCACCATGCCCGGCTAATTTTTGTATTTTTAGTAGAGATGGGGTTTCACTATGTTGGCCAGACTGGTCTTGAACTCCTGATCTCATGATCTGCCCCCCTCGGCCTCCCGAAGTGCTAGGATTACAGGCGTGAGCCACCGTGCCAGGCCTAATTTTTTCATGTTTTAGTAAAGACAAGGTTTTGCCATGTTGGCCAAGCTGGTTTTAAACTCCTGACTTCAGGTTATCCACCCACCTTGGCCTCCCAAAGTGCTGGGATTACAGGCATGAGCCACTGTGCCCAGCCCCTTTCTTATCAAACTTTAAAAGGGGACTAGCCCATTCTGCTTTCAGAATGAACTGTTCAACCTAGAGAGCTTCTGTTCCCTATGTCAACCAACCAAACAGCTTTCTCAAAAAATGACTTCTTCAAATCCTTTGTCCATTTTTACTTTTTATTTTTCTATTTGAGACATAGTCTCGCTCTGTTGTGCCCAGGCTGGAGTGCAGCGGTGTGACCTTGGCTCACTGCAACCTCTGCCTCCTGAGTTAAAGCCATTCTCCTGCCTCAGTCTCCCAAGTAGCTGGAATTACAGGCATCCGCCACCACACCTGGCTAATTTTCTGTATTTTTTTTTTAAATAGAGGTGGAGTTTTACCATGTTGTTCAGGCTGGACTCAAACTCCTAACCTCAGGAGTCAACATGGCGAAAGCCCGTCTCTACTAAAAATACAAAAATTAGCCAGGTGTGGTGGTGCATGCCTGTAATCCCAGCTACTCAGGAGACTGAGGCAAGAGAATAATTTGAACCCAGGAGGCAGAGGTTGCAGTGAGCCGAGACTGCACCATTGCACTCCAGCCTGAGCAACAAGAGTGAAACTCCATCTCAAAAAAAAAAAAAACTAGTTATGTGAAACACAAATAGCTTACTATAGATCTCAGGAAAAAGGAGAGAAATGGAGATGGTGCTTCTGTTCTCATTGAGCCTCACAGACAGTACCAAAGGCAAGAGAATGGATGAAATCCTCCAGGAAGAAAAAGGGAGGAAAAATAGAAGGACAAATTTTGAGGACGTCAGTTTTGCAGAATCAGTAGACAAGGAAAAAAAATCAGAGATTCATACCAGTGAAGCCAAAGAAAAAAAATAGACAACACACTGGGGTACATACAGAATGGGGAAGTCATCATGGTGATAGGCTACAGAGAAAGCAAATGATTCAACACAGGTGAAATAGAGTCATTGGCATAAGCAGATCAGTGTTGACCTTAGTAAAAGTAGCTTCGGAAGAGACAGGACAGAGTCTAGAAGGCAGTGTGTTGAAGAGTGTGCCAGTTATTAACTTACTGCCTCTTAGTTTCAAATTCAGGCCGGGCCGGGTAGCTCATGCCTGTAATTCCACCACTTTGGGAGGCCGAAACAGGCAGATCACCTAAGGTCAGGAGTTCGAGACCAGCCTGGCCAACATGGTGAAATCCTGTCTCTACTAAAAATACAAAAAAAAAAAAAAAGAAAGAAATTAGCCAGGTGTAGTGGTAGGCTCCTGTAATCCTAGCTACTTAGGAGGCTGAAGCAGGAGAATCATTGAACCTGGGAGGTGGAGGTTACAGTGAGCTGAGATTGCACCATTGCACTCCAGCCTGGACAAGAGTGAAATTCCATCTCAAAAAACTACACACACAGGCCGGGCATGGTGGCTTACGCCTGTAATCCAAGCACTTTGGAGGCCAAGGCGGGTAGATCACCTGAGGTCGGGAGTTCAAGACCAGCCTGACCAACATGGTGAAACTCTGTCTTTAAAAAAATAAAATTTAAAAAAAAACATATACACAAAAAAACAAAAAACAAATTCACCCTTTGCACTTCTCTGTGAAAATGGACCTGAAGCTCTGTCAGCAGAGGGTGCTGGAGAGGCACCTGAAAAGGAAGGTTTTGTTTCCTAGCTCTGGTGTCCTGGCTTGACAGGCTCCTGCAGCAGCCAGGGCTGCTCCATCATCTGGCTCTTGCAGCGTGGGTGGCTTCTCCAGCACACTTCTGTGCCTGCAGTGGACAGCAGCCAGCAGCCTACCTGAGCATCTGTTCCATGCCCACCTGGGGCAATTTTATAGGCTGCTTTTGGTGTCTGCTGAGACACCTGCCTATGAACAGCTTTCCCCCTGCATCCTAGAGCAGGGGCCAGCAAACATTTCCAATAAACATTTTACACTCTGTGGTCACTGGATCTGTCACAACTACAACTGACCCTTGAACATAGGTTTGAATTGTGCAGGTCCATTTACACAGATTTTTTTTCAATAAAAGTTCTGTGTGTACTGGCCTCCCTACTACCTCCTCCACCTCTTCGGCCTCTGCCACCTGAAGACAGCAAGACCAATCCTTCTTCTTCCTCCTCCTCAGCCTATTCAAGGTGAAAACTGTGAGGATCAAGACCTTTGTGATGATCCACTTCCACTTAATAAAGAATAAATAGGGCCGGGCACAGTGGCTCACACCTGTAATCCCAGCACTCCGGGAGGCTGAGGCGGGTGGATCACCTGAGGTCAGGAGTTCAAGATCAGCCTGGCCAACATGGTGAAATCTCGTCTCTACTACAAATACTAAAATAAGCTGGGCATGGTGGTGCACATCTGTAGTCCCAGCTACTCAGGAGGCTGAGGCAGGGAGAACTGTTTTAACCTGGGAGATAGAAGTTGCAATAAACTGAGATCATACCACTGAACTTCAGCCTGGGGGACAGAGCAAGACTCTGTCTCAAAAAAAAAAAAAAAAGAAAAACCCTGTCTACTAAAAATACAGAAATTAGTTGAGTATGGTGGTAGACACCTGCAATCCCAGCTACTCGGGAGACTGAGGCAGGAGAATTGCTTGAATCCAAGAGACGGACATTGCAGTGAGCTGAGATGGCACCACTGCACTCCAGCCTAGCCTAGAGTGAGACCCTGTCTCAAAAAAGAAAAAAAAGACCGGGGGCAGTGCTTCATCATGCCTGTAATCCCAGCACTTTGGGAGGCTGAGGCAGATGGATCACGAGGCACAAGGTCAGGAGTTCAAGACCAGCCTAGACAATCTGGTGAAACCCCCATTTCTACTAAAAATACAAAAATTAGTTGGGTGTGGTGGTGGGTGCCTGTAATCCCAGTTACTTGGGAGGCTGAGGCAGAAGAATCGCTTGAACCCAAGGAGGGCAGAGGTTGCAGTGAGCTGAGGTCAGGCAATTGCCCTCCAGCCTGGGTGACAGAGCAAGACTCTGTCTCAAAAAAAAAGAAAACAAGAAGAAATGTGAAATGTCATTCAAACAAACTTAAGAAATTCAGTTTAAAATGTTTTATTTCATAGCTCATAAAAAAGTTTGTATGTACAAGACTCAAGTAAATAGAAAGGCAGTTTTCAATCATAAATCAGATAGTAGTCTTTCAAACTCTACTGTGGAAGCATATTTAATGCACACATTTGAATGTTATGCATAAATAATTTTAACTATGGAGTCCAAGTTCTGGGTTTTACATTAGATTTGCATACATAAGACACTTGTGGTCAAATTTCAATATTGGTAAAGCCAATTTCAAGCTGCTTATATTTGGAGTAGAGGTTTCACTATTACAAATATATGATGTTTAACTAACAAATTCGTGACCTTCAAAGATGTCTTCGTCCCATGCATGTACATTTGAAATCTGAGTCCATTTGCTATTTCCCTTCTTCTATAATCTTCAAATTATAGTAGTTATGCATTGAGTTCTCTACGCATTTCACCCATCTCCTTTATCTGAAACAGGAAAAAGTATAGAAAAAATTTTTTTAAATAATTTTTCAATCTTTTGTTCATTCTGAAAATAGCATTAAATAAAAATCATTAGAAAGGAACACAAGATGATTTTTGAGTTTTTCCCACATTTATAACATTTAAAAAAAGAAAAAGCTATTTTGCAAGGAAACACATATTTGAGTGTGTTCAAGCTATTTAGAGACAAGATCGCCAAAGTGACTAGGGTAAGTAGCAGTTAAGCTAGATCTTTAAGAATAAGATTTTTATTGAGTGCATACTATTTTTAAAGCTAGAAGAAACTAATTCACTTTCTATTATCAATCTTTCATTTTATATGTGGGGAAAATGAAGTTCAAAATTAGTGTCTCATCACATAATTAGTTACAGGCAAACTGAAACGATGATAATGACTACTGTTACTCTGTTGAAAAATACATTCTTATGTGGCAAGCATGGGACCAACACTTTACACCGATTATGTTTAATCCTTGCAACAGGTCCATACTATCTATTTTCCCCATTTTACAGATTAACATGGAGGCTTAAAGAAGTTATATAACTTGCCCAGGCCAAACCCAGGTCTGTACTACTCTGCACTATACTACATTGTTATTCTTCCTGTCTATAACAGTTCAATTCAGGGTTAGTCTTCTAGACTTGTGGTTACCAAATCAAATAAGCCAGATGATCTACTACAGAATGGGAAAAAAATGCTAGAACCTTCTGGTTCTATTAGATTTTTTTCCAATATTCCTTTACGTTTCTATTTTTATTACTTGCTAAAATATTAGTAAATGGCGCATATACAAATTTTTTTAATATTACAAAGATACACAAAAATTGATAGTATATGAAAAATGTTACTGATAGGGTTCAAGGACAAGTGTGTTCATATTCAATTCCAAGGGACTAAAACACACTAACAATCTGACACTTTGATCTCCTACTAGTATAGATGACTAGTTAGTACACAATAGATTTATTGTGACAAATTAAGTTCATATTAAATGATTATTTCACTGGCTTAGAGATAATAAATCAGATCATTAGTCAAAATGAGTTTCTCCAATGTGAATCCACTGGAGTATGCCTTTAGAAGTTTCTGTTAGATGTTGATGTTTTGTAAAATAAAAACCATAGGCATCCCATTTCACTCTATGAGGCAGAAATCAATAGGTGGTGATCTGCTATAGAATTCATGCAAGAAGATTTAGGTAACAGCATATTCTGACTGTCCCTAAGACCCTAAAGACAGCAGTGTAAAGGGACTCCAGTATAACTGAGATGCATCAATGTGTAGGAAGGTAGAGTGATTGGGAGTAAGAGAGTCAACAGGGCTTTTCTATTTAGCTAAGTAAGCCATTTACCTCAGCCTTCTGATACTTTGCCATACTCTTCTTTCTGGAAACAACCTGAGTGGAAGAAAGATGATTATTGTTTTAGGACTGCTACTCAAAGGTTAACCAATTTGACATATATCCTTTTAATGGACATAATTTTGATCTGAAAAAATTAATTTTAACATCCGTCCATAAACATTTATTGTTTCTTAAATTAAAAATTCCACACCAGTGCAGTGGCTCATGTCTATAATCCCAGCACTTTGGGAGGCCAAGGCGGGAGGATCATCTGCAGTCAGGAGCTTTAGACCAGCCTGGCCAAGATGGGAAACTCCATCTCTATTAAAAATATAAAAATCAGCCAGGTGTAGTGGCACGCACCTGTAGTCTCAGCTACTCAGGAGGCTGAGGCACCAGAATCTCCTGAACCCAGGAGGCAGAGGTTGCAGTGAGTGGAGACTGCACCACTACACTCCGGCCTGGGTGACAGAGCTAGACTCTGGTTCAATAAAATAAAATAGGCAGAATGTAGTGGCTCACACCTGTAATTCTACCACTTTGCAGGGCCGAAGTAGGTGGATCACTTGAGGTCAGGAATTCAAGACCAACCTGGCCAACATGGTGAAACTCCACCTCTACTAAAAATACAAAAATTAGCCAGGAGGCCGGGCGCGGTGGCTCACACCTGTAATCCTAGCACTTTGGGAGGCCGAGGTGGGTGGATCACCTGAGGTCAGGAGTTCAAGACCAGCCTGGCCATCATGGTGAAACCCCATCTTAAAAAAAAAAAATTAGCCAGGCATGGTGGCCTGTGCCTAAAATCCCAGCTACTCGGGAGGCTGAGGCAGGAAAACGGCTTGAACCTGGAAGGGGGAGATTGCAATGAGCCAAGATTGTGTGCCACTGTACTCCACCCTGGGCAAGAGAAGGAGACTGTCTCAAAAATAAATAAATAAATAAAACAAAATAAAATAAAATTTTCACCACTAAACAAACAAATAAAAAAGGCTGGGCGTGGTGGCTCACACCTATAATCCCAGCACTTTGGGAGGCTGAGGTGGGTGGATTATGAGTCAGAAGTTCAAGACCAGCCTGGCCAAGATGGTGACACTCCATCTCCATGAAAAACTACAAAAAAATCAGTCAGTTGTAGTGGCTCACACCTGTAATCCCAGCACTTTGGGAGGCCGAGGCGGGCAGATCACAAGGTCAGGAGTTCGAGACCAGCCTGGCCAACATGGTGAAACCCTGTCTCTACTAAAAATACAAAAATTAACGGGATGTGGTGGCAGAAGCCTGTAATCCCAGCTACTCAAGAAACTGAGGCAGGAGAATCGCTTCAACCTGGGAGGCAGAGGCTGCAGTGAGCCAAGATCACACCACTGCACTCCAGCCTGGGCGACAGAATGAGACTTTGTCTCAAAAAAACAAACAAACAAAAAAAAACCACAGATGTACTGCCCAACTCCTCTCCTACTGCTATGCTTTGGAAATGCCACCCTCTCACACAGTTGGGCAATATGGCCAGTCCTGGTGGAATGAAATAGGAATTCAACTTTTGTTTTCTTTCCAGTTGATTGAACTGGAAATATAAGTTCCCAAATACCCTCAAACCTATTTCTGAATTCTGTTGTGTTAGTAAGATTTTCTTTTACTGCCAGGCGTGGTGGCTCACGCCTGTAATCCCAGCACTTTGGGAGGCTGAGGTGGGCGGATCACCTGAGGTCAGGAGTTCGAGACCAGCCTGACCAATATGGTGAAACCCCATCTTTAAAAAAAAAAAAA
>PVKP010028939.1:0-29557 GCA_004027715.1 Plecturocebus donacophilus | reverse complement strand
CACTCAAGTTCATTTTGTGACTCAGATAAATGGTTCTTAGCAGGTGCTGCAAAAAAAAGGCTAATTTCACCTTTTTATAAATAGGGTCTCACTTACAGCAGCCTTACTCTATCCATAACCCAGTTTACTCCATCACTGATAAATAGGTTTGTAGGAAGACTGGCTTGGTAGAGGGACTCACTAAAACTTTTTTTTTTTTTTAAGTCTAAAAGCACCCGTAGCTGTAGAAAACTAAGGGAAGTTTTGAAGGGCATTATTCTTATTCAAGAAGTGCTTTACTGGTAGTGTTGTAAATGCTGAAAAAAAAGGAGAAAATTTTATTAATAGAGGTAGGATAGTAATCTGAATTAGCTTATGTGGTTTATATTCGAAATATATTTATTGTACATTTAAAAAATTTATTGAGGTATATTTAACTTGTATATATCCAAGAAATCATCACAATTAAGATAGTGAACATATTCATCATTTATAAAAGTTTTCTCTTGCCCCTTTGTAATCTTTCCCTCCTATTCCTGCTTTACCATTATCTTAGGCAACCACTGTTCTGCTTTCTGTCACTATACATTAATTTGCATTTTGTACACTTCTATAAAAAAAAGGAAAAAAAAAAAAAAACAACTCTGTGATGTTGGACCTTTTGACATCTCTGTCCTTAGTTTTCTCATCTGTAAAACAGTTCCCACCTCCATAGGGTCGTCTTGGGGATTAAATGAGATAATATATGAAAAGCATTTAGCACAGTGCCTGGAGCATAAAAGTATTTGCTGTTGCTATTTATTTTCATGAATTCTTTACAATGCATACATTACTATTAGACCAAGTTCCTCCAACTCTCATCAATTCCGTCAAAGTCTTGGTGAATATGAGCAAATCAAGAAATGATTTGTGTTTCAGAAAGCAACACACTGAGGCCAGCATGCAGGAAGACCAGGAGCAGTGTGGGGTGAGAAAGATGAGCTAAGCACCTTATTTCATCAATCATGGGGCACACCCTGTACTAGGCATGGCCACACACAACCCTACAGAATAGCCATTAAAACTTGTCCGAGCGCTGTGCCCTCTCTCAGGAGGCTGTGATATCACGGAAATATATATCCATTGCAAGGAGAGCACTGGTCATGACCTGGCAAAAATCAGGTGACCATGGTTACAGCTGGTGACATTATGGAGCTTCTTCGAGATCATTTGGTACGATAAACCATAGGGTGACCTTCAGAATGTCACCTAAATTTGTAAGCTCCATGAATAATAGATGTGTCATAATTCATTAGCAGTCTGCAGCAAGCTCTGGTCCACACTAATGAAGAAGCACCATTTAGAAAAGAAATGCACAAATTATAAACTGTTTAAGAAAATACTTGATAAACATCTTCACCAAACTACATTTAATTTTGTCATTTAAACTACCTCCTGTGGAGTTTAACTACACCATCAAAACCAGCTATTGCCTATAAAATCGGAAACAAAGGTAATAACATTTTCTATTTGATTCCTGTGAGGCCTGTTCACTAATCTTCCTTAAAAAAGAATAACCCCACATTATGAACCTCTCCGGAAGCTTCGCCTCTATGTTAGGTTTACAAGCTTTCTTTTCTGATAAAAACTTAATAATAAGGGAAAATAGAAAGGGTAGGCAAGGTTTATTTCTTTTTAAGACAGGGTCTCGCTCTGTTGCCCAAGCTGGAGTGCAGTTATGTGATCATAGCTTACTGCAGCCTCAAACTTGGGGCTAAAGAGATCCTCCTGCTTCAACCTCCTGAGTCACTAGGACTCCAGGCATGTGCCACTATACCCAGCTGTTTTCTATTTTTTTTTTTTTTACAGTAACAGGGGTCTTTCTATATTGCCCAGGCTAGTCTCAAACTCCTGGCCTCAAATGATTCTCCACCTTAGCCTCCCAAAGGGGTAAGATTATAGCCATGAGCCACCATGCCCAGCCTAAGACACTCTTATATTTGCATAATTTTGATGAGCAACCTCATATTATTTTGCTTTGTAGAAAAGGACTATTAAATAGATGATGTGTGATGCTATAATAACAAAATATATTGATCACTAGAAGTCAGTGTAAAGTGTAAATTCATTGCAAATTAGTCAAGACAAGACAAGCTTGGTAATTTGATATGCCTACTAGGCTGTTAGATTGAGAAATATTATAGTCAGATAGTGTTTTTATTTCATCAAATAATTTAACAGAGACCTTCATTATATATTTAGTAATACCATGAATAAACGTGGGCTGTGGGATAGTTGTGGTAGATAAATTCACAGCTGGATGAAAGCAAAAAGAGTCCATGGATATATCTTGGTCAATGAAGATCCTAACTCTGGGTGATGACCCATGCTGCCCTGGACCTTGTCCAGTGGTTTAAAAGATGACAGCATGTTGGAAGCCTCAGATAACAGCATAGAGGGTATGCTAATTAACTGGTAAATGGCATGACACTGGAAGCAGAGCCCAAAGCACTAGGTTGTATTTGTATCAAATTCAAATAAGAATATTTATTATGTATAATATATGATCTATCTTCCAGGTTGTCAAAAAGTAAATCTATTTTTGAAAGATACAATGAGGGAGGCCTGGTTTAAGAAGAGATTACTAGACCATGCCTTGGAACTCAGAGGACCATAAACTTAGTGTGAGCTGACCAAGTGATAAGATGTTCAAGAAGACAATTCAAGTATAAGCTTTCTGAATAAAGTCTGGTGTTCAGACCAAAATAAGTAAATATCTTATTTCCTTCTAAAGAGGCCAGATCCAACCCAAGGGAATATGTCCACATGTGGGAACCTGTTTTCAACATTTTTGAATTTCAACCAACTTTAGACTCACAGAAAAGTAGTAAAAGCACTACAGAGAATTCCTATAACCCTCTCTGGTAACACCTTTGTTACCAAAGAAACTTTGAAAGCAACACTTTTTTTTTTCTTTTCTCTATCTGAACTTACTTGCCTGGTGATCCTGATTTAATAGTTTCAATAAAAACTATACTCTGGTGACTTTAATATTTACATATCTGACCCACACATCTCCCTTGAATTTCAATTGCCTATACGCCATTACCCTTTTGACATTTCCACCGGGATGTCTAGTAGGCATCTAATAGACATGAAGACATCTGACATAAACCTTCTCAACTCCCCACACTGTTCTCCTTCGAGTCTACTCACCTTCTAGTTGCTCTCTGTCTCCTCTCTTTCTTACTTACTCCATATTCAATTCATGACCTGTTATAAAAATACATTAATAAAATCTGACTACTTTCCACCCTGACACCTTTACTACTTTGGTCCAAGCCATAATTGCACAGAATAGCCTCCTGTCTGGTCTTAGTGCTTCCATTGTTACCTCTCCTGCTCTGTTTACAACACACTGTCCACTGTGATGATGAGATCATGTTATTCCTCTCATATTTTCCACTGGCTTATGATCTCATTCAACATAAAAGCTCAAATCCTGAAATGGCCGGCAACGTTTTACAAAATCTGGTCTCCTGTTATGTCTCTAACATCATCTCCTACCGCTCACCCCATGTTCACTCCATATAATCACCCATTTTTTTCCTTCATCAGGCCCAGTCTCATCTGAAGGATTTTTTATTTGATTTTCCCTTGGCCCAATATATATTCACCATAGATATCTGTATGGCTCACTCAACTGTAACCTTCTCATCCTGGCAAAACAAGGTGATTCCTAGCGTTGGTATTTAAATTGTAGCCTCCCTTTACCCCTTCCCAATTTTGTCTCTGCAGCACTTATGACCATCAAACAGATATGCTTGAAGTGTTTTGTGTATTGTCTTTGGAGAAGGGATTTTGTCTGTTGTTGTTTCACCATTTCTTTTCTATTACATAGCATATATTCAAAAAATTAGTTGAATTCAGGAATCAGTGAATCACAGTGATTAAGAAGAGCACTTATTCTATTGTCAGACAACCAGGTCACAAGTGCCAAGTCGATGCTTACAAGC
Organism: Plecturocebus donacophilus; assembly: GCA_004027715.1. Classification (NCBI taxonomy): domain Eukaryota; kingdom Metazoa; phylum Chordata; class Mammalia; order Primates; family Pitheciidae; genus Plecturocebus; species Plecturocebus donacophilus. The sequence continues at coordinate 25,583 of PVKP010028939.1, read as the reverse complement.
TGCATGGTCTGGGTCAATGGTGCAACTTTGTTCTTTAGTTCTGCACCTGATGCATGAGGATAAAAATATTGAATTTGAAGGTTTGTTATTAGGATTAAATGTGAAGATTCAGGAAATCACATGATACAGTGTTTGAAAACCATTAAATGATCACTTAATATTAATTGATTTTTTAAAAAATACAATTTTTTAAAGTCAGAGGCAATAGATAGCATAAACATAAATATCTAGCTAGTAACCCAGTATAACCTGGTGCTTTAAGTTCAGAGCACTGGAATCAATTTGATCTGAATATATATATGCTCTTATTATTTAGCTTAGTTTCCTAGAGCAATACAATTAGCCTCTATAAACCCTGGAATCTTTAACTATAAAGTTGGAATGGTAATCTGCTTTCATTTATTCACTGGAAAGATAAGACAGAATAGAGCACTTAGCAGTATTCTCTGTACCTACTAAAGTGTGGACTAAAGAAATGGTCATGATTGTTGCAAAATCTGGAATATCAGATGATGATTGTCCCTTTTGGCTTTCCTGTGGCCTTTGTCAATCACTCACCATGTTCCTGTGGCTCAACCTTGCTCCCTAAGACCAAGAGCCCTGTGCCTGGAATCTCACACGTTCTACCTATTCCTTGGAAACTTAGCTGTTGTGGAGGTAACATCAGGAAATAAGTTGACCACATCATAATTCTTCTGACATTAGTGACTGGTATAATTGGTTCCTTGATTCAAGAAATGTTCATCAATTGCATCTGTGTGCCAGCCTCTGTACTGGGTGTCCCCTAGGTATACCATGGTGAATAAAATCCAGCCCCTGTCTGCAGGTAGCTCTCATTCTAGTGAAGAATAATGGTCCAGAGAATTAGCCCTCCCAAGGCTTATTACTAAAAGAGTGAATTTATCATTGTTCATATAGCAGGAATTAACTGGGGATAAGGAGATTGGATCAGAGGCCACTCTGGGTAACCATAAATATACCATATCCAGGCTGTGGCCACATGGTACTCTCTGCCTGAGATTTTATTAATCACTAAGCAAGTCTTCTATAAGGAACATCAAAGTGCCCATCTCCTACCCAACAATCAGGCCTAGCTACTACGAACACTATGATTACTCTTGCGGCTACTACTACTGCTGTAATTACTTCTACTACCATAATTAATACTATCTTCATTATTTTTGCAATCCATTATTTATGATATTGACATTAGAAGCCTAAATCCTCCTTGTTTATTTGTCTCACAATACTAAGCATAGTGTCCGTATTTATATTCAGATTATCAAGTATGGGAAGGTCAATTAGCAAAGCTTCATGGCTAAGGAAAGAGGAAATGAAGGGTAGCAGACAGACAGGCATCCACGCATCCTGGTGACATTTCAATTTATCTCCAGCTACTTACAGACTTCCAGTACAGTCACACTAAGTCAGCACTCACTTGTTCAATCTGGGACATTAGAGGTCCCACCAAGACACTATTAATCAATTCTACATACTAGAATCATCCAGAAGAGCACAGGAAAATTTGTTTACATGTTAGCAACTAGAGAAGTAGCAGCTTGCAAAATACCCCTGTCTGTGTCCTGGAACTAACATGGGATGAAGACTGGTATTAATATCACAGATTAGTCTAAATCATCTGTAATAGCCAGATGTTTTCTTACTGTGCATCGAGATTATAAACATATCTGATTACTTTGTTGTTCTTTATCTGGGCATATCAGATGGCCTGGTGTCATGTTGAAGTGGTAAGGCCATGTGGAACAGATCTAACCTCAGGCAAGCAGCCCACGCACAGACAAGATCTCTAAAGAGCAAATTGCCAAAGTAAAGCTCACAGACAACTGGGTCCACTGTGGCAATGGATAAGCTGGCCATCACCATAATTTGTAAGTACCCTTGCTAGTTTCATTTTTCAGCTTCTCTGACTCACCAACCTGACCTGGACATTTCCACAGTTTAGGGGAGAAAAAGGGAAGCTATGTAAACTCAATTGTTCACTCTGTTTTTTAGACATATATTTATGTATTTATATATTGACTCTCCCCTCTATTTTCCACAGTAATTGTTACACTCATTCATTCAACAAAAAGAGAAAGATGGATTTACAGAGAAAGAGAAATTGACTAGCCCCGTGCAACAACAGTGTAATGATTACACAGTTTATTTTCTAACAGTATCTAAGAAGCTTGATGGAACTTCCTCACACTATGCATCTGAATCCTAGTTCTGTGATATCACTGAAGCTATATTATATATTGGCAAAATTAATTTTTTTCTGTTTTTTCATCTGAATAACTTTTTAAAAATAAGTAAAATAGTCTGTGGAGAGTGCCTAGAAGTTGGCATATAATGCATGCTTTCCAAGTGACATGTGTTATTATGCAAAAGTTGGATCTTCCAAATTTCATGGCCCTTATCAACAACATCTTCCATTTATGGTCACAGCTAAATCTTATTTGTCCTATTTTTGAGATTCTTGGTATGTTGCTGCATTTTCTGTTCAGTCTGATACAAGCTGACTCATCATAATCTGAAAATCCAAAATCCAAATTCTCAAAATTTAAAACATTTTGTGGGCTGACATGAGATTCAAAGGAAATGCTCATTGGAGTATTGTGGATTTGGAATTTTCAGATTTGGGAGGGTTAACCAGTAAGTGTAATGCAAATATTCCAAAATCTGAAAAAATTTCAAAATCTGAAACACTCTGGTCCCAAACATTTCAAATAATAGATTCTCCACCTGTATTAATGTTTTGTATGGCTTTGAGTAATGTGCCTATATCTAGCTCCTCTCATGCCCTAAAGAATGCCTAGCACACAGGGATTCTCTGAGTTGGGGAGGAAATAAATTGCTACACCAAATGAGACTACATTAAATTCTAAGTGTGCAACATTTTGGGCAAAGGTTGTATTTCTTTTCTTTTTTGCAAGATACCTTATAGCAGAGTGCATCTTCTCAGAAATATTTTTTGTAGATCCCTGAATAAAAGTGTCTAATTAGGCTGGGTGCAGTGACTCACACTTGTAATCCCAGCACTTTGGGAGGCTGAGGCAGTCAGATCCCGTGTGGTCAGGAGTTCGAGACCAGTCTGGTCAACATAGTGAAACCCTGTATCTACTAAAAATACAAAAATTAGCTGAGCATGGTGGAGAGCATCTGTAGTCCCAGCTCCTTGGGAGGCCGAGGCGGTAGAATCACCTTGAACCCAGGAGGCAGAGGTTGCAGTGAGGGGAAGATTGTGCCACTTCACTCCAGCCCAGGCGACAGAATGAGACTCCATCTCAAAAAAGACAAAAAGTCTAATTATGAATTTTCAAAATAAAAATCATAAAATTCTAGAGCAAAAGAGCTTAAAAACTAGCTTAACCTTAGGTGACTGGGATTCTGAAAGGGATCCGGGTTTGCAAGCCTGAATTGTATTTAAGAGTCTACAGTCAGTTGATACGAACTGTGGCCTTGTGGTGAACCCTCCTGGGTCTGACTGCTAGCATCTATGACCTCGGCTCAGCACCACTGGTGGAAGAACTCCTGGTTTCAAGCTTGAGCCTGACCCCTTCCACAGCTGGTTCATTTGGCTTAATGTTCAGTACTAAGCTTCTGACTGACCTTACATTTCCAAATTGGCACCAAAGGTGAGCCCCCTCTGTTCAATACTCAGTTGCCTTAGATAAACCTTGCTAACTAGGTTGCAGCGTTGGTATATGTGAGCCTTAGACTCAGCAGATCTAAAACTGTCAATACAAGGTCGGTGGAAAGTAATGGATATAGATGTGCTTACTAAATCAGCTGCCCAAATACGCAGACCCAAGAAGAACCGATATTTGTTGTAATAAATATCCCTCAGGTCATGGATGCATGGAATCAGTCACCATCACTCAATTGAAAAGCCATTAAATATGGCATAAGGCTTTGCATACCAGGCAGTGTGTCTTGGATTTTACTGCGTCATATCTGCAGTACTCATGGAAATTCTGGATGTTTCTGTTCCTTCCTAATTGCCAATGTTTTTGACATTCCTTTATCAATGTAATCTCAATGTTCTTGATTGTTATCATTTACGTCTATTTTCATATTGACATGTAATTTATTGATATCTCAAATGATAAGATTATGTGAAAAAGAGAGAGAGATAAAAAACAGACAGATAATGTATGTACTCATTATAGATGCCTCAAATCACTGAGAGATGATGTAGGGTATGAACAAGCAAACAAACAAATAAATGTCAAACACAATACAAATAACTAAGAACCTCCTTTACACAAAGTAGCAAAATATGTACTTTTATATTTTGGTTCAACAACTTATTCCAGCTACATATATTAATGCAGCAATGCCAGACAGAGTTCCCTGTCCTAGAAGAATGGGAAGATACAGGGTGGACATCACTTACTCACTTCACACTCCCTCTGATACTACTCAAACTCAAGTTAGAGAGAAATTTATAATACCTGATGTTAGTGAATAAACCCTATTCAGTTAACTGAGCACTTATAATATCTGAGCACTCTACTTATTGTACAGGATGCAAATAGGTAATGAGGCAGTCAGATGCTCAGTGCACTTTTAATTATACCCAAACTTTGCTGCACTTGAATCTACCAATTCTATAATGAAAAATGATGAGCACATCATAACTTGTATTCTATAGCCTTGAGTATTTCCCATATTTTTAATAGCAAAGATTCTATTTCCATTGAATTCATGATTTTCTAGTAAAATATTATCTATAATCTCAGAAAATATTTTACATTCCTAAATGTTCTTCTGTTATCTACAACCATAAGCTATTTATTTTTCTAAATGAAATCCTTCATGTTTACAGGTTAAGCATCAGATTTAAATATAAATGTCTCATTAAAAAATAACATGTAAAACCACCAGTTCAAATAAAAACATAGTTAATTGTTTGATATTAAAGTATTTTATTTAATTACAAAAAACAATAATTACCTTTCATCATCAATATTGTAAAGTTTCAATTCTAACATCTCTGTGTATAGTATGTGTGAATTTACATGTGTATAGACACATGCAAATTTAAACATAGATAGGTATATTAGTGGATAGATTGATTCAAATATTTTTTTAAATTGTGATCATATAACATGCTATCTTCAATAATGTTAAGATTTATGCTTTATTTCAAAACTGTAATATCCATAATTGTTTATTATACATTTCTTTATTGACGTTTTAAGTGCTGACTGCCTTTTTCACACACCACATTCCTATAACATTTCAGAGTTTCTCATATTGCTTTAGCTTGTCTAAGAATAGTTTTCTGAAGATGAGTTGTGGCAAAAATTTTCTTGATTTTTTTTTTACAAATTTTGTATACAAAATACAAATATTGTCTCCCTGTTTCCTAAATGAATGACATCTTGCCTATATATATATTATTTTGTATCCCATTCTCTTTCCTCTGATATGTGTAAATATTTTCTCCTTTTTTTTTTTGAGACTAAGTCTTGCTCCCTCACCCACGCTGGCGTGCAGTGGTGCTATCTTGGCTCACTGCAATCTCCGCCTGCAACTTCTGACTCCCGGGTTCAAGCAATTCTCCTGCCTCAGCCTCCTGAGTGTCTGGGACTACAGGTGTGCGTCACCACACCTGGCTAATTTTTTGTATTTTTAGTAGAGATGAGGTTTCACCATGTTAGCCAGGATGGTCTCGATATCCTGACCTGATCCACTTGCCTTGGCCTCCCAAAGTGCTGGGATTACAGGTGTGAGCCACGGTGCCCGGCCCATATTTTCTCCTTTTTAAGAACAACCTGTTAAAATAGAGATGACAGGAGCTGGCCCAATATTCTCCTATTAAGTGCCAGCATCTCATGGCTGTGTAGCTAACACTCTTTAGTTTTAATTTTTTTCTCTTGAGACGGAGTTTCACTCTTGTTGCCCAGACTGGAGTGCAATGGAGCAATCTCAGCTCACCAGAACCTCAGCCTCCCCGGTTCAAGCGATTCTCCTACCTCAGCCTCCCAAGTAGCCAGGATTACCGGCATGGGCCACCACATCCAGCTAATTTTGTATTTTTAGTAGAGATGGAGTATTTTTAGTAGAGACGGGGTTTCTCCATGTTGGTCAGGCTGGTGTCAAACTCGACCTTAAGTGATCCGTCCACCTCGGCCTCCCAAAGTGTTGGGATTACAGGCGTGAGCCACCACATCCAGCAACTTTCTTTAATTTATAAGTTTAATATCCTAACCTAGGCTTCTGCTGTATCCAAAATGCTATAAGCCTGCTATTGCCAGCCTCTTTCACTGATTATGGCTAAAATCTCTGGACAGAAATACAAAAAGAAAATTAATTCTCAAAAGTAAATATTGGCATGCAAATGAGAGACAAAAGTCCAAAAACTGAAGAACAAGCAGTATGAGGGAAAGTGTATTGTTTTTTATTATTTCCTTTGACACCAAACTTTGACATGAGGGTGGACTGAATGAAAACACGTGCAGCCGGTATAAAAACAAAAATAAAATAAAAAAAGCAGGAGAAAAATCTTTCTAGTAGATCATTGGGAAAGGGGGCTCCCATGAACCACAGAGTGTGGGGGAAATCCCTATTTGTTTGTTTATCTTTTCTCCCTTCTTTTTTCTCTCCTTATCTTTGTAGGTTGCAAAATGCACTCCTGTGATGATAATGGTAGTGGCAACCCGGGCATCTAAAAGCCAAGGGAAAAAAAACGTATCTCTTTGGCCTCAGAACTGGAAGAGGCCCTTGAGAGCTGCAGACTTTGAGGTGAATCTTGGAGCAGACAGAGCTACAGACAAGAATTGCTTAATTCTGTGTATAAACTGACAGAATTTCTGGGCTCACTGCTAAGTAGAACATGCATGTCATAGATTCAAGGAAGCATGTCAAATGCTTTGAAAGTAAAAATATTATATAAAATACCACCTAAATTCCAGAAAAACACACGAGTGATGTATTTTCACGACAGTCAAATATAGCATAACAAAGGTTTTAAAACATAACTGACATTGGATCAATTGTCCACAGAATATGAGACAACACTCACAGTCCAAACCTAAGTTGATTGCTTGCTTTTAAAACAAGCAATATCTTTCAGAAGATTTTTGAAAGATCCATAATGTCACAGTATGTTCAGGACTCAATCCAAAATTACTTGAATCTACCAATTCTACACAAAGAATAGAAACATCATAACCAAATGCCTGAAGAGAGCCACAAAAAAAATGGCATATTACATACAAAGGAATAAAAAATCATGACTGAATTTTTCATCGGAAACTACAGAGGCAGGAAGACCATAAAACAATATACTTAAAGTGCTGAAGATCAGCCCAGAATACTAAACTCAATGAAAATATTCTTAAGGAAGGAGGACAAAATAAAGATATTCTCAGATAAAGAGAGTCTGAAATAATTCCTCAAGAGTAAATCTGTTCTGAAAGAAATGCTTATGGAAGTACTTCAGGTGGAAGAAAAATAATATTAGAAAGAAGCTTCAAACTTCCAAAATGAAGGCAGAACAACAGAAATGGTAAATATCAAATAAATATAGTAAACTTTTTTCTCTGATTTTAACGTGCATTAGTGAGAAAGTTAAAATTAAAATATACAGTGGAGTTTTCAATGTATATAGATAGAATATTTATTACAATTTAAGATAAAGAGGAAAATAAAAAACCTATGTGGTTGGAAGGCATCCTGATTTCGTTTGCAGTAAATAAAAAAAAGGATTAACTTTTAAGTAGACTGTGAAAAGTTAGAAATGCATATTTATATAGAGTAACATCATATAAACACATACACATACTGTGTGTATATATTTATTTGTGTGTGTATAATATGTAATACAGATCATAAAAGGCCAATAATTATATTAAAACAGCATGATAAAAATAGTTAAATGATGCCCCCCAAAAGAAGAAAAGGAACACTGGAAGAAAAATGGAAGGGAAAAAATCAAACTAATAAAAAAGCTAAGCCTAAATACAGCCATGTCAACAATTACTGTATGTAAATGATCTAACAACAACAAATGAACAAAATGTATCGTCAGACTTCATTTAAAAGAAGACCCTGCTACGCAATGTCTTCAAGAAATGCCCTTTAAATATAATAACATGGACGGTTTAAAAGTAAAATAAAGGGAAAAGTTAAACTAAATAAACAGAAATTCAAAGAAAAATGGAAAAGCTCTATCAATATCAGACAAATTTCACTATAGAATAGAAAAATTACGAAGGATATAGTGGACCACTACTTGATGAATAAAAGGTTCAGTTCTCTAAGAAGACATTACATTCATATGTATATATATATATATATATATATAAAAACACACATTTCATTTGTGTGTGTGTGAGTGTGTGTGTGTGTGTGTGTGTGTGTGTGTGTGTGTGTGTGTACAGAACTTTAAAATAAACAAAGGCAAAAACTGATAGAACTGGAAGGAGATATAGAAAAGTCCCAAATTATTCTTGAAGATTTCAAAACTTCTCTCTCACTAATCCGTATAACAAATAGACAGAAAATCAGCAACAATATGGGAGACTTGAACAACAGTATCAACCACATTGATCTAATTGGTACTTACAAAACAATCCAACAGTAAATAGACATTTTCATGTATCCATGAAATATTCTCCTAGATAGATCATATCCTTGCTTATAAAACAAATTTAAAAGAATTAAACTCATATAAAGTATGATCTTTAAGCATAACAAAGTTGAACTGGTAAATCAATTACATAAAAAAATCACTGGTAATTCCACAAGTATTTAGAAACTAACACATCTCTAAATAATTAATGAGTCAAGTAAGACTTCCAAAATGAAACTACAAAGTATTTTGATATAAATCTAAAGTAAAATGAAATCTATCAAGACATGTGGGACAGCTAAATTTACAGAAAATTTACAGCATTGAGTCATATCAGAAAATAAGAAATCCCCAAAATAAATAATCTAAGCTACTGTCATAAGAAACTAGAAAATGGGGAGCAAATTAGGCTTAAAGCAAGCAGAAGGGAATACATAATAAACATATCAATGGTGTCAATAATAAGTTGATATTAATGAAATAGAAAACTGAAAAGCAAAACAGAAAATCAATTAAATCAAAAGCTGCTTTAATTGAAAAAATAATAAAGTTGATGAAATTCTAGACAGATCAACCAAAACAAAGAGAGTGATCACAAATATCAATATCAAAAACACAAGAGGAATACCACTAGAGACCTCACAGACATTAAAAGAACAATAATTAGAGAATAATGCAGAGAATATATAGATGTCATAGAAAATGTGTGTATGTATATATATCTGCAGCAGACTACATTGTTAGCTCACAATAGGATAAGATCTCGGATTTTTTTCAGTTTCAGATTTAACAATAACTACTTTCAAAATGAAATGATGAGGAAACAAATGACCCAATTAAAAATGGACATAAACAGAGACTTTATTGAAGAATATATACTGATGGCAAACAAGCACAAAAATATGTTCAACATCATTATTCATTAGGCAAATGTAAATTAAAACCACAAGATACAACTACACATGTATTAGAATGGCTAAAATTCAAAAAAACAAACAAAAACATCTGATCCTACCAAATGATGTCAAGAATGCGGCACAATAAGAACTCTCACTCATTGCTAGTGGTGACACAAAATAGTACGGCAGTTTCTAATAAAGTTAAACATGCATGTATCATATGACCCAGCAATTTCACTCCTAGGTCTTTGCCTAAGATAAATCAAACTGTATGTTCACACAAAAACCAGTATGCTAATGTGCATAGAAGCTTTATATATGTGTGTGTGCATATACATATATATCACATATATATATGTATATATACACATATCTAGGTGTGTGTGTGTGTGTGTGTGTGTGTGTGTAATCATCTGAAAATTGATTACATCTTTCAACAAGGGAACAGATAAACAAATGATGAAACAAACATACAACTGAATACCACTGAGCAAAAATATGAAAAAATATTAATAAATTAAAGGATGATTCTCAAATGCTAAGTGAAAGAATCCAGACTCAAGAGTATTCATTTTCATTCATATGGCATTCTGAAAAAGTCAAAATTGTAGGAACAGGTAACAAAACTATAGGAACAGGGTTGCCAAAGATTGAAAAAACAGGTAAGAATTAACTATAAATGGGCAACACAAAAGAAATTTGGGGATGAGTAAATTGGTCTGTATCTAATTGTGGTGGTAGTTACTCTGCATTTGTCAAAACTGAGAAAACTGCACATCAAAAAAGGAATTTTACTGTATGTAAATTTTAAAAACACATTTTTAAAGCTGTGCAAAGAAAATAATCTAACTAGGCATCATCTTGGGATAAATCGGGGCTTATTCTATTATATTTTAATCCCTTTTGAAATTTCATGTGTAGGCTTTTCTGTCTCATAGGCAACGGATTATTATGTTGGCTCGTCTTTCTAAGCTCTGAAAAACTATCATCTTTTATCTCTTTGCTTTATGTTTTTCTCATCCGTTCATTGGCTGTGGTTATATATGCCTGTCTTCCACAAAAATAAGTAAATTTTCAGTTATATTTGTTCTATATGCTTGTCAATTTTATTTATTTGTTTTGATATTGTATTGCCTTGGTCTTCAATATTTTTTGTTCAAGCTTCTCACTCTCTTTGTTCATCTCTTTTTCTTGGTGGGCTCTTTTTGGTGGGTGACAGGGGCTCCAATTTAACTCATGTTCTTTATTTTTATTTTAGATAAGAGTCTCACTCTGCCACCAGGCTGGAGTGCAGTGGAATGCAGTGGCATGATCTCAGCTCACTGCAGCCTCTGCCTCTGAGGTTCAAGCTCTTCTCCTGCCTCAGCCTCTAGAGTAGCTGGGACTACAGGCACACACCACCATGGCCAGATAATTTTTTATATTTTTAGTAGAACAAGGTTTCACCATGTTGGCTAGGATGGTCTCAATCTCCTAACCTCATGATTCTCCCTCCTTGGCCTCCCAAAGAGCTTGAATTACAGGCATAAGCCACCATGCCTGGCCATGTTCATGGTGTATTTTTAGTATAAAGTACCGAGAATATTCTTCTGTCTCAGGTTACGTTTTCTTCCAGATTCCTTGCTATGTTGTATCCATTTTTTCCTGCCCACCTACCTACTGGCTTGACTTACGATTATAGTTTCCATTCTGTTATTTTCATCTTGCCAATGCTGTCCAGATTTTCACTTTTTTGACATTATGCAGGTCAGTTTCTTAAGTCTCTCTTTCTACTTATTTGCATATGAGACTTACTTGTTTTCCCCTACCAGCTACATTGTGAAGGCTGAACATTTCTTGAGGATTCCCCACGTTGAAGTGCTCAGTTTATGGTCAATTCATTCATGGCTGGCATACCTTGGCTCTGGCTCTGCTCCCTTTTTGAGAATTCGTTTAATTTGCTGTGCAGGGTTAACTTTTCTTAGTATTGAGAGGTAGCTCATTCCCAGAGAGTGAAGAGGGAGTTCAGGTTTAACATCATTCCTGTTAGCCCTGGAGAACCTGCTGCATTCATAGAGGATTACCCTCTGGTTCCTGTTTCTCACTTCACTGGTCCTTTTCCAGCAGCTAGTTCAGGTCAGCTTGGGATACCACTGATTTCACTTCACTTCGTATTTGGGAATATTGGTGAGAGTTCTCAGACTTTAGTGAACTAGAGCAATCAGGTGAGGAATAAGATTGATGGCTCAACCCTCTATCTGTTTCCCTGATCGGCAATTGTTAAAATGTATAGCATTGTTTTCTGCCGCTGCACAGCCTTCTTGATTTAGCTGATGCTAGCAATACTCATGTGGACTTTTAGCTTTCTGTATTTATTTTCTTAGTGATTAGGTAAAGAGAATATTGCAATCTAGCTCCCCTGCACCATCTTTACAAATAAAATGCTACTTTTTTTTTTTTTTTTTTTGGTTAAACAAGATAGAAAGCTTATTTCTCTCCCACGTAAAAGTACAGAAGCATAAGGTCCAGTGCTCTTAGGTTAGTTAGCATTTTTATATTAAGGCTCAGTCTCCTTACAGAAACAGATTGGGCATCCTTAAGGTGTAGCTATGGCCTTCATCCTCAGGTTCCCAAAAGCATCCTCACACAGTAGGATGTGAGAAAGCTTCTAGGAAAAGGAGCCAAGGGAAAGCTCCAGCTCTTTCAATTAAAAAAAAAAATGTATAAATATATGGGGCACAAGTACAGTTATGCTACATGAATATATTCCATAGTGGTGACGTCTGGGCTTTTAGTGTTAACTATCCCCCAAATAATGCATATTGTAACCATTAGGTAATTTCACAGCCCTCAACCCCTTCTCACCCTTCTGAGTCTCCAATGTCTATTATTCCAAACTCTATGTCCATTTCTACACATTATTTAGCTCCCACTTATGCATGAGAACATTCAGTATTTGACTTTCTGTTTCTGAGTTGTTTTACTTAAGATAATGACCTCTAGTCCCATCCATTAATATGTTGCTGGATCAAATCATAGATCTATTTCTAGTTCTCTGGGACATCTTCGTAATTTTTTCCATGAAGATTATACTAATTTTCGTTCCCACCAACAGTGTACACGTGTTCCTATTTTGCGCATGCTCATCAACATCTGTTATTTTTTGACTTTTTAATAATAGTCATTATGATGCTGTAAGATGAAGTCTCATTGTGTTTTTAATTTGCATTTCTCTGATGATTAGTGACTGCAATTCAATATAAGGCCATCACAAACATACAAATCTCATAAAAAGATAATATACTTCTAATTTCATGCTTTTATTATGTAGACATATTTAAATTACACCTCTTTAATATCCATTAATGACTCTCAAAGTCTCTTTCAATATGAACCCAAAACACCTAGTAAAAGGTTTCATTGTCAATAAATGTGAGTATAATAATACCTTACATTTGTGTTGTAATTTACATGGAGTTTAAAAAGCAGAAGGTTAATGTCTCTTTGTTAACTATTACATTTTAACTAATATTTGGCATTTTGGACATTTCAAAGGCATTAAAGTAATTTCTACACACTCAGCGTCTCAAACCAAGGACAGTTGAACAGACAAGTTAGGGCACATCAGTGGTGGCTGACAAGAAACGTTGGTTCTCCACTCCCAAATTATCTCCCCTGATAGGTTCTCCCTGCTGGACACTTAGGCTCATATTTAATCGTCCAGATATGTATTAAAGTGTTATATTGAAATGTATAGCCTAAAGCTTAGAGAGACGATTCTCTAGTGCAGAGGTGGCCTACAAGATTAGAAATTCATGTTTTATGGAGTCTAACACAAATAATAATACAAGAAGTGGATTGTTGTGAGACACCCAACTTGGCATGTGAGCAATGAGTGTTACTCAAGTGAGAATCAAATACATGTGGATGCTGCTTTCATATCTATTTCCCTAATGTCAGCAGTCTTTCATAATGCCCCAGTAATTGCATATATATGGTTAATTAAACTGGAATAAACTCAAAATTATTAAGTTAATTACATTCAACCTTAAGGACAATTTCTAAGTAACTCAAGTTAAAGACATTGGCACCTGAGGTGCAAGATTCACAATGGTAGAAGGGTATAAAATGTTCGTGCACATGAGTCTACACCTTCATGTGCACTGGCCAGATAAATGGTACATTTTGTTCAAGTTATCAGATGCTATATACCAAGTTGTTGCGGGGTCTGCATTTGACCTATGAGGCACACATTGTATCAGACAGCCTAGTACCTTCATTGTTTAGGCTTTATGTCCTTATCTGAATAATGAGAATGATAACAGTAAATATCTCAGAGTGCATGAACAAAACAATATAGGTCAAGTATGCTGTCTGTTGTGCATGGAAGGCTATTAATAAATGTTAGACCTTGACAAGAAGAGTAATGAGTCTAAGGCTTTATCTCATTTGCAAGCTAACAGGTGATCCTGTCACAGTTTCATGAATGTTGGCAGAAGACCCAAGGCTTCTCGGCCTTCATTGCACATGGAAGGACAAGTAGTATGCACTTCACATTTGCACCAGTTTCCCTCACCCCTTTAAGTCCCATGGCAGCAACACCAAGCAGCCCAGGCAGATACTGCCCAATTTAGGAGTTTGTGTCAAAGTCTAGGAATGAATTCCAATCTTTGAGAACCTGCATCTTTTAAACAAGGTTGTAAGCAAATGCCCTGACTTTTCCCCCAAATGGAAACCTTGTCTTCTTATATATACATATACTTTAAGTTCTGGGGTACATGTGCAGAACATGCAGGTTTGTTACATAGGTATACACATGCCATGATGGTTTGCTGCATCCATCGCCTTGTCATCTACATTAAGTATTTCTCCTAATGCTATTCCTCCTCTAACCCCCACCCACTGCTAGCCCTCCCCTAGCCCCCCAAACCCCGACAGGCCCTTTTGTGTGATGTTCCCCTCCCTGTGTCCATGTGTTCTCATTGTTCAACACCTACTTAGGAGTGAGAACATGTGGTGCTTGGTTTTCTGTTCTTGTGTCAGTTTGCTGAGAATGATGGGGAAAACCTGTCTTTAATATACTGGAAGAAAGACATTGTATCTCCTCCTCCAAGGTTATTTGCTCTACCAATGTCCTTCAAAATATAATCCAGGGCAAATTTCATAGTGCTTCTGCCTGCTACACATGCAGAAATACAAGAGACCCGTGTAAAATGATCTCCCAACAGACCTAATTAAGATATGCTTCTTGGTGGAAATAAATTTAGGGAATTCTCTCCAAAGTACACTGGAATGAAAGTACATGACAGATGATTGAAGACTGAGAATCCTGGGTGGGAGGGGGTGGTGGGTTTTATTTTATACTAGGATGAAAATGATGCCTGAAAGTTGAGGAGAGTGTGTGTGTGTGTGTGTGTGTGTGTGTGTGTGTGTGTGTGTGTTTCAGTTGTGGGTGGGGATAATGGATTATTAACATACATTGACAGGCTATTAAGTAACAGGCCATGCATTAGACAACATGGCATAATAATCAACAGTCAAATGCTTTGAAGTCAGGCAGATCTAATTTGCATCAGGCTTCTGTCACTTACAAGCTGTGCAGCATAAAGCAAGACACTTGATGACCCTGCGATGCCATGTCTTTAAGTGAACGATAGAAATCATAACAAAGACACCTTAATAGTCTTCAACTTCATAGTGAAAGTTGATTGAGATCATGTAATTAGAGCATTAGTAACATCCCGGCATGGAGTAAGCCAAAAAAGATGTTAGCTATGGTAATAACATTTTTTCTTCACTAAATTATCCAATCATCCTAATTGTGCCATGTTTCATCCTTGAAAACCGTACACCCTTTCACACCATTTCTCCAAATAAGATATATCAATGACTAATAGGTGCATGAGGAGACGCACAACACTGACAAATGGGAAAGTGCAAATCAAAGTTACTATTTCACATCCATTAAGATGGCTATTACTTAAAACAAAAACAAACAATCCCAAGTGTTGGTGAGGATTTGGAGACATTAGAATACCTGTGCACTGTTAGCAGGAATGTAAATGGTGCAGCTGCTTCACATTATGTGGAAACAGCATGATAGTTCCTCAAAAACACTAACAACAGAATTACCATATGACTCAGCAATTCAGTTTTTTGGCCTATACATACAAAATTGAAATCAGAGACTTGAAGATCTGTACAGCTGTTCGTGGAGGTATTATTCACAATAGCCAAGGGGCAGAGGCAACCAAGTCAACTATTCAGCAGATGAACAGATGAGCAAAGCGTGGTGTATGCATACAATGAAATATGATTCAGCCTTCAAGAGGAAGGAAATCTTGAAAAATAGAAGAACATGAACAGACCTTGAAACCATGCTTAGTGAAATCCGCCAGATACTGAAGGACAAATACATGATTACATTTATGTGAGTTACCTAAAACAGGCAAATTCATAGAGGCAGAAAGTACGATAGAGATTACCATGGCTGCAGGTGGCATGGGGAGGAAGAGAAGGAAAAGTGATTCTTTAATGGTTAAAAAGTTGTTTTTAGAGGTGACACAGAAATTGGGGATACAGACAGTGATAATAGTTACAGACATTTTGAATGTATCTAAGGCTACTGATGAATGGATAAGCCACACATTTAAATGATTACACTGATTTAAAATATACATACATATAAATATTATGTATATTTTATCACAATTTTTAAAAGGTTACAATGAAATGGAAAAAAGAGAAAATATAAAATTGTTACTCAGCAAAAATTAAAAACTAGTCTTAGGTTAGACTGCTAGAAGTGTGAAATCTCAGATTTTACTCAGGTCTGACTCTAAAACCTTTTTTTTCTGAAACTCTTTACACTGCACCATTATGCCCCTTTGTAACAAGGCTGAGGTAGGAGTCTTTGCAACTAAACATGAATCACTATATTTTTCTGCCTTTTCTAACACAACACATAATGTAAGTGTACAAATAAAATTCATGAATACTTAAGACGTTAGATACACTCTAGGATGTTTTTAATCCCAAACCAAATGTTATTTCTGCCATGTTATTGGATTCCCATTTCAGATATACAGAGTTCAAATGGTATTAAGTCTTGTTTTGCCCCCATTAATATTACTGGATATTCAGCTCAGTTCTGGTTTATGTTGTAACATGTTCTTGATATGGTTTGAAAGCTTATTTAGGCAATCCACTGGTCCCATCTTTATCGAAATATGCTGTAAATACTTTGCTAGCGCAATGGATTCTAATCCCAACAGAACTGGCTAATGCTTCATTAAAAAACAATGGAATCACCTGCTTTTTACTTTCAGCTGTTGGCATCTATGTTTTCCTCATGCTTTTTGTTTCTTTTCTCAAATTTAATAAAATTTTAAAATTTATTCCTAATCAACATATGTTCATCTCAATCAACTAAATAAAGTGTAGCACATAGCAGGATAAAGATCATTATATTATTGTCCTCACAGGAGAACTTTCTGATAGCTATAAATGATGGAACAGTATACTCTAATTCAAGATATTTTCTCCATGAGTTACTAACCCAGTCCTATTGGAACTATGTACCCCTTTCATACCTCACACAAGCTATTAGTATACTCAATCAAAAATATAGTAATCTTAGAAATCACAGCAAATTAAGTAGAGAGCTATACATTAATAGCAATCTGCACAGTAACGTGTGTCTGTAGTCTGCAGATGCCTGTTACAGGACTGTACTTCACTACATTATGTAATGCCGAAAAGAGAATCCCATTTGCATTTCATCTATTCAGAGTCAGAAAGCTTTAAAGTCAGAAGGGAAATGTGACTCTGTCAATTTCAACCCTCACCAAGCCATGGAAGAGGGTAAAAAGATAGGGAAGAGAACTGACTTGCCTATGATCACAGAACTGAGGAGGGACCTCACTGGGGCAGGAGCCTAGAAGCCTTGACCAACTTCATAAGTGTAATGCTTATGTTGGCCAAGACCAAAAAGTGCCCCCGTTCTTTTCTATTGTGGAGAAAATTCTCTTAAAAGGAAGATTGAAATGTTTAAATCTACACATCTTCAACTTTGTATAATATTTTTTCAAAGTCTGAATCAATAAGGCATGGAATCAATTTGCAGCTTGATCACCTCAAAGAGAATTAGATACTAAAAACAAACCAAAAACTTAACAAATATTCAACTGGTTTATTAGAGAACTAAAGGAGGTCACTGGATCGAGAGTTGCCATGACAACTGTCAGGCAAGAGGGAACAGTGGTTTGCTCCTAGCTATCTCATTGTCTAAGCTGTGAATTAGGCATACCACTCCACCCCCTGCCTGCTTTCTCCTCCCTGGCTCTCGCTTCCTTCCCTGGCAGCCCAGATTCTTCCATATCCATCTCCATAACCTCTGTTAGGCAGAGCACAAGGGAAGCAGACACTGCCTCATACCAGCAGTTATAACCAATACAAATGGTCAAGTGAAACAAATTCACTGCACTGTGAAACTTAAAGCAGACAAAAAAGAGTAAAGCTCTAATATAAAATGTAAGAAAGGCCACTATTTTAGCAAAAGTTGTGCCTATTTTTAAATACTGATTTACTACTTACAAATTAGCCTTTTTAATAACAAAATATAATACTAAGAAATCTTTTTCTAGCATTAACTTATTTGCCCATGGCTCACTAAATTTCCTAAAACTAACTTTGGACTTGTACCTGGATTTGAAACAAGTCCCTGAAAATAAAAATTCAGGATCCCAACCTGAATCATATAATTTTCATCATTTGACACTTTATTTTCACATTTTGTTGATTCTTTACACAAAAGGATCTCTGCTGGTTTTTAAATTGAGTACCCACTAGGAAGGGGTGATAATGTTCTCTGACTCTGGCTGATTATGGCAAAGGTGTAAAAATGTGAAGGGCATATTACAAAACAAAATGCTGACACTGATTTTGATCCACTTCAAGCCAAAAAGTAAATTTTGTTTATGACTAAAATTGAAATAAGCCTGTCAGGGTAGCATATATACTAACTGAATAACTGTGTTGGGGAAAAGTCAAGTACAGCCAGTCACAGCTCCCTACTTCCTGTCTTCAATCTCTATTAAATATCAAGCTGAGGGAGATAAAGTTTTAAAACTTTGTTTAGTCACATACAGAGGAAATTTATTCTTCCCTGGTCTGATTCTCATCTCCTCTGCTTAGTGTCACAGACTATGCATTCAAAATCAACAGGAACCCTTTGCATGTGAAAAGAAATGCCAAATTACTTACATAAACAGAGCATTCAAGTTATGTATGAAAGGCTTTCAATTCACACAACATAGACAAATGTATCTCTACAAATGTGGACACCATTTAGAAAAACAGGAGCTACAGCATTTATATCAATAGTTTGCCGTTGGGCTGTAGACAGATTAATTTGTCAAACTATCGACATTTGAATAAAGTACAATTGTACTCTTGTACCTAAGAGAAACAGGATCAACTCAAGTTGGGTATTGACTAGGACTCTTAGTAACAAGTGACAGAAATCACAGTCCAAGTAGGCTTATGTGAAGAAAAAATTAAATAATAAAAAAGGAAGGAAAGGAAGGATGAAAGGAAGAAGAAAAGAAAAATAAGACGAAAAAGAATAAGAATCAATTGACCCATATAACTCAAGAAGTAGGGAAGTAGGGACTCATCTTTATCTACATCCTCCAGGGAGGTAGAACACACCATGCAAAAATCACGAATCAGTTTCTCTCCTTCACGCTGCTCTGTTTCATCCCAGGTGTTGCCCAAGAGTAAGCTGAAGACAGGCTCTCCAGATCCTACCTACTCTGAAGTTCCAGATCCAGCCCAGAAATGTGAACATCTTTTTCTCAGATAATCCCAAGAAAAAAAAGTCTCATTATTTCTAACTGGGTACTGTAACTACTTCTGAACCAATCAACATGGCCAGGGAAATGTGATATGCTAATAGGCTGAGACCTGGAGCAGACGAAAACATTGGAGAGTGGCTAGCTAGAATTATATCTGATCTTTGAGAGGTGAGGACGAGTCAGGGTTTAGAAAGAACCTGTCCTAATATTAAGGATTACATATTTCATATTGAGTGTATTTCATGATTTCCCTGGTGAATGCAAATTATTCTTTAAAATTCAGCTGTAATGCTTTGAACACTACTATGTGCACTGCAGAATACCATGGATAATGGGCAATGCAATGATAAATATCGTACCATTGATGTTCTATGGATCTGGCAAAGTGGGGCACCAAATTAAACACACATAGTGCTGAGTCCACCTGCACTATTAGGTGGACTGTAACTGTAAAATAGAGTTTACAAACAACTTGGAAGGCCAGGAGAGGCTGGAGTGTATACAGCAACCCTCTGAACAGTTAGTTCAGAGATTAGAGAAGATGATAAATCAGCAGATACTGGGGTGTGGTTAGGAAAAGTTTCACACAAGAGGCAGGGTTTTGCAGCGCAGGCAGATAGCTAACTTGAATAAAAGGGATGTGACTAAGAATGAAGCCAAAACAGTGTCTCTGGGAACCATTTTTAAAACTCTGATTTAGGTCTTATGTCCATAATGTCTTAATACGACTGTCAAGTGGATTCATTACTTTCTCCTAAAACCACCAGCCTGTCCTTCTGCCGTAGGGATTAAGTCTGTCTATCAGAACTGCTTTTTATCGAGCCATGATGATTATTGCCTGAGTTGCCTTTTTGCTTTGATGGGTCTTCTGTGCTCAAGTGAGGATAAGGTATATTTATCTTGTAAAGTTCACCCTCTTTTATAGACAGAGGACTCAAATTGATAGCCCTGCCTTTCTGGTTATATAGACAGCTCTTCAGCTGTTCAAGCCTTACCCATCCTTCCAGATTGTCCAACCTTCCCTTACTATTGTCAATGTCCACATCAATAGAGGATTTGAGATAGAGGAGATTGGAAGGCAATGATAACACCAAATATTTCTACCTAAATTTACCAGACATTCAGATGGACTAATGATTTCACAATGTTGGTGATGGGAAAGCTACTCCCAAATATCTCACCCAAATTTCATAAGAAGATGGCAGGATCTGGCTCTATTTTTTTCCTGACCAGGATCTGATGCATAATTCACAGAACCAGGAAGCCTCAGCAAACTGCAGAAATGTATTGTGTCCACACTGTTTCCTCTCGATCTTAGAACTACCTTGATGATGGTTCTTTCAATTGTGTTAATCAGAGATTATACTGGTGCAAGACCCAGATCAATATGAAGTGCATCTTATTTCAATACTACTGAAAACCAGGTTGGACTAAAAGAGCTGAGAGAAAATAAAAATCAATATTTGTTTTCCTGGCTTTGCATGAGCTTTGGCAGAGGAGAGGAGTAGAGTCTTTTAAAAAAATTGAATTGCAATCTGATTTCCATCATTTCAAATAGTGAATAAAGTAAGATCTGATATTTAGAAAGCTGATCATTTCTTCTCCTGTCAGCTAATATCCTTGAGGTTTTCTGTAAAATATGGATAACTTACTTTAAAACTCTACTAGAGGAAGTTCAAAAAGAAAAGCTTAAAATACCTAGAGATGAACTCATTGGAGATATTCTACCTCCAGAGACACCAATTCTATTACTGTCACACTTGTTGACAGTATAACCAACTTACTGTAAAACTGTTTCAGGTTATATTATGTTTTGTGATTCTGTGTCAATTACCCAAATCTTATTGGTTTCAGTGCATATTTCTAAATGGAAACTAATTTGTACTGCCCCTGTGCTATGGTTTGAATGTGTCCCTATAAAAGGTCATTTGTTGAATATGTAATCCCCAGTGCAACAGTGCTGCAAGGTGGGACCCTTAAAAGGTAAATGGGTTGGCCAGGTGCGGTGGCTCATGCCTATAATCACAGCATTTTGGGAGGCCAAGGCGGGTGCATCACCTGAGGTTAGGAGTTCAAGACCAGCCTGGCCAACATGGTGAAACTCCATCTCTAATAAAAATACAAAACAATTAGCCGAGCATGGTGGCAGAAGCCTGTAATCTCAGTTACTTGGAAGGCTGAGGCAGGAGAATTGCTTGAACCTGGGAGGCGCAGGTTGCAGTGTGCCAAGAGTGCACCATTGCACTCCAGCCCGGGCAAGACAGAACAAAACTCTATCTAAAAAAAAAAAAAAAAAAAAGGAGGTGAACAGGTTAATGTCTTGACCATGGGAGTGGGTTCGTTTTCACAGGAGTGGGTTCCTGATAAAAGGGTGAGTTTGTACTCCTTTTCTTCTCTTTCTCTGTATATGCTTGTTTGTCCTCTGTCCTTCCACCATGGGGTGATGCCTTCAGAAGAAAGTCCCCAGACATGAGCCCCTTGACCTCAGATTTCTCAGCCCCCAGACCAATAGAAAGAAATCTGTTATTTATAAATTACTTAATCTCAGAAATTCTATTATACCAACACAAAACAGACTAGGACACCCTGTTATCCTATATGGCCAGCTGAATCTCCCCAAGGCATTCATGTAGACTGACATATTCCAGATTTGGAGTATTATGGTGTCCTCCATTGTTCCTCATGTGAGGACATGATGCATTCTGGTAGAACATGTATTTTCCAAAAAGAAGTTGGAGATTTGCCCCATGAAATCTTTAAGTGGCATTCTCTCAGGAGAAGGTAGAGAGAAGGACAAAGGAATAATGTTCAGAGCTGAGCTTTGGCCACTAGGGGCCTCTTTGTGATAGGCAGTGCTTTTGTTCTCTTCCCATGACCGTGGTAGCAGCCACACATAACAATTCAACTTAAATATTTGTTCCTGTGGCAATCATTCTCTGAGGAGGCTAGTTGTCTAACATAACTAGATATGTATTTCAGCCTGTGTGTGAGGACTACTCCATACACACACTTTCATGGAGTTTCATGCGGTGGTAACATCATTGATTGTGTAGAGAAAACTCCTACCTGACGCGCTGGGCTGGAACCCCACCCATCTGTGTGAGTGGAGGCACTCAGTGACAACCTTGCAGAGATACAACCATGCCCTGGAACTAACTCAGAGTTGAAATGAAAAAAGAGAAATAATCTTGAACCTGTGGGCTCACACTGGGGTGATTTGACGCTGACAGCTAAGAGCTACAACAACACAGTATTTCAAAATGTTCGCAGAAATATAGGAAATGATAATGACAAGAATATATACTGCTACTTCTTGACTAAGGCATGTCGCACCAAGGAAGCAGTGCAACAAAAGCATTAAGGATAAAGACAGAAACCTGATTCATGCAGAGTTCTCTATAATGGCAAAGAAAAAAATTCTCATATATGTCCCAAATTAGGAGACTAGCTAACTAAATTATGGTCTTAAAGTACCGAAGATTATTAAAAAGCAACTGAAACTAGGATTATATTGTTAACAGAAGCAAATTTTTATGATGCCATTCTGAAGTCAAAAGAATACAATACAAAATAGTATAAATTTTAGGACTCTAATGCATGCACTGAAAAGTAATATGCAAAAATGAAAATTTTATGAGTTTTTTTTTTTAACACTAAATGTGCCCTTACTAGTATTATAAGTGTGTCTTTTGGGTTTTTTTTTTTTTTTTCTTTTTGTCAGACAGAGTCTTGCTCTATCACTTAGGCTGGAGTGCAGTGGCGCAATTGCAGCTCACAGAAACCTCCGCCTCCCAGGTTCAAGTGATTCTCCTACCTCAGCCCTCTGAGTAGCTGGGACTAAAGGTGCATGCCACCATGCCCAGCTAATTTTTGTATTTTTAGTAGAGATGAGGTTTCACCATGTTGCTCAGGTGGTCTTGAACTCCCAATCTCAGTGATCCACCCGCCTCAGCCTCCCAAAGTGCTGGGATTACAGGAATAAACCACTGCACCTGGCCATAAATGTGCCTTTTTAAATAAACAAATGGGCTGGGTGTGGTGGCTCATGCCTGTAATCCGAGCACTTTGGGAGGCCCAGGTGGGCGGATCACCTGAGATCAGAAGTTCTAGATCAGCCTGGCCAACATGGAGAAACCAGGTCTCTACTAAAAATACACACACACACACAAAAATTAGCCAGGCACTGTGGCACACGCCTGTAATCCCAGTAACTCGGGAGGTGGAGGTTGCCGTGAGATCCCACCATTGCACTCCACCCTGGGCAACGATAGTGAAACTCTGACTAAAAAAAAAAAAAAAATTAACAAATGGTGTAAAGGAGAGGTTGTAAGAGAGAAAACAACTTTGCTAAAGATAATATACTTCAAACAGACACTAAAATTATCTCTACCCAGTACCTAGACAAATGAAAGCCTTCAGTTTGCAGAAGGAAAGGTTTATCCGTACCCCCAGGTATGAACAGTCTGTAATTCAAGGAATACTGTAAACTCCTGTAGTTTCACCACTCAGGCTGGAGACAAACACATACATCTTCCTTAAATTACTTCTGAGACTCCTCCCTATAATGTACATGATAATATTATAGCAACTGTGTATATTACTTATAAAAATATAAATATACTTACATAATGAATAAGCACTCAAAACATTATACCAATAGGTATATATGGACAGAGCCAAAATATCTTCAAAGATTGGTATCCAGAAATAGATACAGTGCCACTGTAAATCTTCAGAAAGTAGCCTTAAGTCATGTGTGTAAGTGCTATTTAAGAGTGTCATAATCTGCCAAGTAGGGTGGCTCACACCTGTAATCCCAGCACTTTGGGAGGCTATGGTGGGAAAAACCCTTGAGTCCAGGAGTTTGAGAGACAGTGTGAGCGATGATTGCACCACTGCACCCTAGCCTGGTGACAAAGCAAGACCCTGTCTCAAAAAAAAAAAAGTGTCATAATCGATAAAATTAATAAAGTTATATTAAGACTAATAACTTTTTAAATGCATTCATGATGGAGTATTTTATTTTATTTCTTTGAAATAACAAGAGAAATGCACAAAAGAACAGAATAATATACTCAAAGGGTCAATTGGAGACCTAGGGCCTCCAACCAGAAGGGATCTTTGGGGATTTCCCATTTAGATTCCATTCCTTTAGGACTCTCCAAACTGCAGAAAAGCAATGAATTGTCCAAATATAAGTGTTTGCAAGAGTTCTGCGCAAGTGACCACACCCTGACCCATTCTGCATCTCTATTTTTTGTCAGGCTCCTGTTTCGCGCACATTGATTCAGCTCCAAATCTGCAGTCTTGATTTTTCCCCCAATCTCTATCCAGAGTCATATTCTACCTTTCTGCCACCCTCACAGACAACCCTCTTATGAACCCCACATTCCCAAGACCCACCTTTTCCCAGGCTCTATCTAGCCTAAGAGGATTACCTTAACACTTCCTTGACTTACTGGCTGGCAATTGACTACACCTCAGTGGACTTTAATTTCCTCAATTGTAAATAATGGGTTTGAACTAGAAGTTCTTTCTCATTTTAAATATTAGAGATTAGGGTGCAATAGATACACAGGGCTCATTATTTTAGTGAGAAGCTACACGCAAACATTTTTGAAGCTTGAAATGTTTCAGATTCTCTAATTTTACAACAGAGTAATCCAGACTAGTGAGTGAGACATTTTTCTTAAAACAAAGACAAAAGCAAATTAAGCAGTACACATAAGTAGTCAAGCCAATTTCTGTTAAGCATTTTAAATGGATGATACAAGCTTAGGTTAAAACGAAATATGAAATATTTGCATTTAAAAAGATGTTTGACACTTATACCTTGGAAACCAAGTCTAAATTGAATTTATTGATTTATTATCATTTATTATTGTTTATTTATTTATTTATTTATTTATTTATTTATTTTTAGAAAAAGAGAGAAAAGGAGAAAGAAAGAAACAGCAAAAGAAAGAAAAAAAAAATGAAAGAGTGAAAGAAAGAGGAAGAGAAAGAGGGAGAGAGAATGGGATTCTTGTTTTATTGCCCAGGCTAGAATGCAGTGTAAAAATAGATATTAAAAACCTCTTTTATGCCAATAATTGTGCTTAACAATGGAGACAGGAAGGAATAGGGGATGAAAATAACAAATAAGCAGCCAACCAATATTTTATTTAAACCTGTGAAATACTATGCAATTGCTGAGGAGTGATTTACTTCCAATTATGTGGTCACTTTTAAAATAGGTATAATGTGATACTGAGAAAAATGTAT
>PVKP010028938.1:0-29553 GCA_004027715.1 Plecturocebus donacophilus | reverse complement strand
GAGGTTTTTAATCCCCATTTTTAGACTGTATTCTAGCCTGGGCAATAAAACAAGAATCCCATTCTCTCTCCCTCTTTCTCTTCCTCTTTCTTTCTCTCTTTCATTCTTTTTTTTCTTTCTTTTGCTGTTTCTTTCTTTCTCCTTTTCTCTTTTTCTAAAATCTCTTCCTCTTTCTCTTTCATTCTTTTTTCTTTCTTTTTCTGTTTCTTTCTTTCTCCTTTTCTTTTTCTAAAATCTCTTCTCTTTCTTTTTCTTTTTTTCTTTCTTTTGCTGTTTCTTTCTTTCTCCTTTTCTCTCTTTTTCTAAAATCTCCTCCTCTTTCTTTCTCTCTTTCATTCTTAAAAATAATAATAATAATAATAAAATGAATAAATAAATAAATAAATAAAATAAATGAAGCTCTTAAACAGGCTAAATTAATTTATGTGATAGATACTGGAAATTTTATTACCTTTGGGAGAACAGTGACTAGGAGGAAGCATGTGGAAGATAGTCTAGTGGTAAGATTCTCTGTACATCCCAATCTGGGTAATTTGTGAAAATTCATCAAGCTATACTTTCATGATTTTGCTATACATACTCTGCTTCGAAAAAAGACTACTCAAGATTATATATTTGTGAACCTAGAGATGAAGAGACCTGTAATTCTAGAAGGTGAAGCAAACGTTAGAAAGAATTACTTCAAAAATACAAACAGAAGGGATTCCAACAACTCAAAGTGGAAGAGAGAAAAACTGAGCTTTGTTAGAACCAAAGATGACAGAACGAGAAGTGACAAATCTGAGTAAAAAGAAACAAAGGAAATCTTATTTCCACAGGGAATAGAAAAGGTGCTAAAAGGAAAATTTTAACCCAGGACTAGAAAGTAAAACAATTTCCCATCCTGGCTAACACAGTAAAACCCCATCTAAAATACAAAATTTTTGTAAAAATACAAAAAATTACCCAGGCACAATAGCACATGCCTGTAGTCCCCGCTACTTGGGAGGCTAAGGCAGGAGAATCACTTGAACCCGGGAGGCAGAGGTTGCAGTGAGCCAAGATCCCACCATTGAACTCCAGCCTAGGTGACACAGTGAGACTCCATCTCAAAAAAAAAAACTAAAACTAAAACAATTTCTACTGCGGTGGGCACTGCTAATTATGCATTTTTTTCTCCGATTCTTTCTCAACTAAGAGAACAACAAATTTATTCTATGCAGCAATGTGCCCACTACACATTGCATTTAACATTGCATTTTTTGGCTCTCCTTGTAAATACTGTTGTCCAAAGTGATGTGGCCATGAAAGCTGGTATTACTGCAGCCATCACATGACATAAGATGACTGAAGGTGGAAACCAGTGCTAAAATGAAGTTAAACACAAAGAATAAAACTGAGTCTCTGATGACTCTGGAGGCCCTCATCTTCACCCTGGACTGCCTGCTTCCGGCATTTTACATGAAAGGAAGAAAACCTCTCTTTTCATTTTTTTTAAAAAGGAGGTTGGGCAATAATTTATAAGTTTCTTTCTAGTAGGAAATAAAGATTGCCAATCTCCAGTAATGTTTCTCTCATCCTTTTTTCAAACTAATATTTTTATTTTCTTTGACCTAATATGTAGAAAAGTCTCATGACTTTGCATGTGTGGTTTGAATTAATGAAAAAGAAGAAGAGAAGCAAGGGGCAAATACTGAACACACGAAAGAGAAGGTGATTTTATGTAAATATCTTTGTACAATAACCAAAGAAGCGAAAAACACTTCAAATTCTACTTATTTTTTAAATGTCAATTTTCAAATAGATTTGTGTGTTTCAAAAATTCAAAATTCCATTAAATGCACAGAACTTTATTCTGATAATGACAGTCTATTGGCTGAGATCACATGGGAATGAGAAATGTAATTAAAAAGAAATGCTTAGATTATTGCTAGAAAAAAGTATGCATAAATGAGAAATACTTGAGCCTAGATATACTACAGTACAATGTGTTTCTAATTGTTGAAAATCATCACTGTGCAATATTTAAACTTAAACTACAAATTCTTCATTTCTAAACTTGGAAAAATTGATTTCAAGTGAATAAAATCATTTTCAAAATTAGATATCATGTTCAATATTCTGAGTTCAGAAAAAAGTTTTAAACAGCAAGGCATTTAATATTGCCATCCAGATACTATTCTGATCTGCTGATGCAGAGTGTACTACTGACGTCAATCAGAAATTTGCCTAAGTACAGACTGATGAATGGAGTCTACTTCCTTTCTGGATTTCTTCCTCTATCCAGAAACATAACAGGAAGGTCATTTGTTTTAGAATAGAAGAATATGTGAGTAATATAAAATGACCTTGGATTATAATATCTTCTGACATGTAATGTGTAATATGTATTTTTAAAATCTAGGGGCAAATATATATGTAAGTGATAGACAAAACCTGCCTTATAAAAAGGAAGAAAACTCCTTTTTTAAAAAACGATATAACTCAACCGAGTACTAGTGAGAAATATTTGTATCTAAGTGTGATATAGTTCTAACCAAGAAGCAGAACCATTCAGCCTCCAGCAGATTTGTGAAACAGTTCGGGAGCAAAGAAATGAACAAACAAATGAACCCCACCCTCACCCCACAATAAAACTAAATGCAATAGCATTATAGCTCAGCAGATGCAGTATGAGGTTGCCCTGCATGTCAGGATTACAAGACAGTGTATAACTCTAGCCAAAGCCAAACTTGTAGAGAGAGCATATTTGCTGTCCATCAAACATAGGCCTATGGTTGCAATAAATACTTATCTTCATATATCACTGGCTACTTGCCTATCTTTAATTTCAGGCCCTAGAAATTTTAACTCATTAACTATTAAGATATGCTTGTGCTCTCCTATTTTTAGGTCTATTTCTCAAAAGTGTTCTATTTGTATAATACATCAGAAAAGAAGACAGAGTGACTGTATGTTTCTTCCCTTTGTTGGGATATTTGGAAGGAAGGGAGTGGAGGTTATTTTAGGCAAGAGTTTGTCTCTGGTCAACTGAAACACATCAGTGAAGTAATTTCTATTTAAGTCTTGGCTTTGTCACTCAGTATATAATAAGCCAGAACTGTCAACAGAAATCAAAACGCAAATCAGTAATGGTTGCCAGAGCAAATGGACGGAAGAAGAAAAATTAGATTTACAAGGCAGGAGGGAGTGGTCATTGGTCACTTGCAGCACAAGCCAACAGTCTCGTCAGAAGTTTGGGTCAGTAGATGCATATACTTGTTCAAAAATCCTGTAGCTTACTTGAGACGGCTTATTAATTGTTTAAAATGTGAGGACAGCTGTATTGTTCTCAGTCTGATTCTTAATGTGAAGAAAATAAGAGTCAATGTGGGTGAGTAGGACAAAATAGAGGCACTTTCTGAAACAATTTTAATATGAATTGCTCACTTCACTTTGAAATCAGCTGAATGCTAGAATGTCAACAGTCACAAACTTATGTCTCCTTCATGTTTTGACAATGTTCAGTGATCTAATAGCACCAAGTTTTGCAAACTCTCTTGCCTAAATGCCAATTCTGAATATTTAGTTAGCTCTGTCTCGGTAGGGGTGTCAGTATCTTGCTGATTTTCCCCCACTGAAGTGTAAGGCTTGCTTCAATCAAGCAGCCACATTCTCAGCAATTTATCCATTTCATGTAAACTGAAACAAGACAATATGTCCCATTTTTAAAATCTGGTCTATACTCATCATTTTAAAAAGTGTAATCCAGAGGCTCAGTCCCTTATGCTTCTTCTCAAGATGGACAGTTTATCTTGAAAGGGCTTTTCCATGGACAAGATCAAATGCCCATGCTGAAGCACTTTCCCATCATCTGCAATCTGCTTCGTGGGATAAATAATAGTCACACAATTTTACTGAAGAACATCTTAAAGTCACCTGTGACATTCATTTCATGTCACCACTGAGAAAACAGAACTCTGAGAAATTAAGTAACTTCCTCAAGAACACAGCACTTTGGTGCCAAAGTGTGGCCTGATACCCAGAAGTCTTGACTACCAGTTCACCATTCTTGTTGGCACACCTACAAATGTGGCCAGAAAACATGTTCCTCAATGTTTCTCTTTTACAAATTCTCTCTCTTCACAATATTACTTGATTTTGCTTTTTCTTCACCTTGGAACCTTTTGTTTTAATACATCAGTACCCTTTTTTTGGCAATGTCTCTGCTAAAGACCATTAATTAAAAAGTATTCAGAGCTGAAACATTCCAAATAATGAATTACCATCTTATACTTAATAAAATTAATCTGCCCATGTAAACCTTGAATAGGCAGATTTGTGCTTAGAATGCACAGAGAACCATATCTGTGACACAGATAGATAACTATTAACTCCTTTTACGCTTTCAAATGCCTTAGAATGTCAGAGTAAAGAATCTGAAAACTGCAGCTCTAATTCAAATGAATCAGGGTAGAGCAGATGGTTGAAGAAGGAACACAAGCAAGAAGGAAATCTCCTGTTCTCCCTTTCTGATTACTTTACCCACAGAGGAATAACGATTCAAAGAAAATCAGTAATCATGGCGGATATCATTAGCATATTCCCAATAAGGGAGCTTACATAAAAATTCCCAGAGAAAATGAATGACTACTTGCAGATCAATGTGCAAAAGCCACTCATCTCCAGCTGCCTCCCTTCTCCCAATATGTGAGTAATTTAAGACTTAAAAATTAAAGTTTGTAAAAGTTATGGGCAGATACTAAAGGTTGTTTAAGTAATAATGATGATTATTAGAAGCAAAATAGAGCAGGTATATTTTCAAGTTTGTCAGTAATTAGTAGTACCTAATGTTCACATTTCTAATTAAATTCCATTTGGGCTGCAACAAAATCCAAAGACTTATTAAAATATTGAATATTCCTCTCCCTCTCATATCTTCATAATAGCTGATTAAGCAAACTGCAATGAAGCACCTTCATTGTTTTATTATGACTCCATGTGGTAAAGTGCGTTTTTCTCCCTCTTAACTGATGACCAGAAATCACTGAAACAGCACATCAACTCTATAGAAAAACTTGTATGAAACAATTTTAAAAGGGGAAAAATTCCAACTCAGGTAACTATGAATTTAACGCGCTGATGTTGAGAAAATATTTCAGAAGATATGCTTTTAACTAAATGCTGTACAAGAAAATAATAGATGCTTACTTAAAGTCATATGGAAGACACCTGATGAGTTTCTCACTATTGACCATTTCTCATTGCTCTCCTGTACGGTTTCTATATTTCTAGTTATTGAGAGGATACAAATCTCCATTGCTGTTCATCAAATTGAATGTTTAACCCTCAAACACAAGACGGAAAAATTCCCTTTTATAGGAGGAACAGCTGTTACCAAATATGCAAACACCTTTATCAATAATAAATCTCCCTCATAAATTAACCATGAGACACAATATTGGCAGGTCTTTTTGCTAAACAGAGAAGAGCTAGGTAATGCCATCATTGATTAGGCCAGTAGGAAACAGATGGTTAAATAACACAATAGGAAATGTCACAATCGTTTTAATTTTATTATTGAAATCCAAACTTTCAGTGGCGGTAGACAGATTGCTTTCATTTTTCATCCATAAAACAACCATCTTGAACATTTTATCAAAAAGAACTTTTTCTTACACTGGCATTGCAACCAATAAAACCTTTTATGCATGGCAAGTTGGCAGAAACTATTAATAAAATGTCTGTCAACTGCAAATCGCTCTTTTTTTTCTTTAGCAAAAAAGGGGGAGAAATCATTAATTACAGTTTCTGTCACACACAAAAGACACTATGATTGTTCTGATGTCTTAACAGCCTGAATTCACCTAGTGACCACCTCTTCTGTGGATTTGAAAAGGGATGGGTCGTCATCCAACTAAACAAAAAGCTACAGCGCTCTCCTAACACATTGCCTGTGTCTGCCTGGGCAACAAATGTGGAATTTTAGGTTGACTCTGAAAGAAGATTATGAATATGGATAGAATGCAAATACTTCATCTATCTTAATCAGAATACAGGAATTCAAGCTGTTGAGGAAAAAAAAAAAAGACCTTAGAATTCCCATACAAGGAAAGAAATTTTATAGTGCTTATTGAATTTAGGAGACAGAGATTAGAAATGAACTTAATGAATCTGTTCATCAGGAGGCAAGAAACAGACTTAGCAACAAGTGTAGATCAATTACCCTGATGACAAATAAATATAATGAACTTTCAAAGTGGGAAAAAATTGTTTAACACAATTTAGGAAGAAACCAATATTTTTTTTTTCCTTTTCTGGGCTTGCTTTGTCTTCCCCTTTCTACCTGATTATTTTTTTTTTTCTTCTACTAACCACTTAAAAACCCTTTTCATTTTCCTGAAATGATCTTTCCTCATACAAGCTCCACATAATGGAAAAAGAAAGAGCACAACTACATAATTTCGGTAACCAAATATAAAGAGAACAGAAGGGCCAGGAATGACTTATATAAGTTTCTTCTGAATGTACAACAAGATTTTTTTGCAATAACACTGTGTAGAAAGCTGCCAGTTTTCTTTATTGTTTCTATTTATAATAAATGTATTTATTAAAATGCTCCAGGCACTAGTGTTTTGAAATGCAAGAGGTTTCTTTGCTGGTATATTTAAGGAAACTTTTCAATTTAGTGGACTTCTTAATATAAACACTAATAATTACAACACATACACGTTGCTATGGTTTTTTTAAAAAATATGGACTATAATTATTTTATGAGATTCATTCAAGGATTGCTTTATGTGGAGGGGATATTTGAGGAGATGAAATAAGTCTAATCTTAATAGAACAAAATGGCTTTATAATAAACTATAAATCTAAGAAGATAAGAATGGTTATAGATTCTTAATCTTGTTTATTTTGTGATATATCAAGATTCAAATCCTAGCACTGCCTGTTATGAGCTGTGTGACTTTCAGCAAGTTGTTTAACCTTTCTGTACCTCAATTTTCTCATCGACAGAAATAGGAAACTACTAATAGATACTTCCTAAGAAATTAAATGGGCTGGGCACGGTGGCTCATGCCTGTAATCCAAGCACTTTGGGAGGCAGAGGTGGGTGGATCACGAGGTCAGGAGTTCAAGACCAGCCTGGCCAAGATGGTGAAACCTTGTCTCTACTAAAAATACAAAAAGTAGCCGGGCATAGCAGAGGGCACCAATAATCCCAGCTACTCGAGAGGCTGAGGCAGAGAATTGCTTGAACCCAGGAGGTGGAGGTTGCAGTGAGCTGAGATCACACCACTGTACTTCAGCCTGGGTGACAGAGTGAGACTCCAACTCAAAAAAAAAAAAAAAAAAAGGGGGAATTAAATGATGCAAAGTATATGAAGTATCTAGAACACTACTTGGACAGAGGAAGTGTTACATAATTGTTAGCCATTATTAACTGATCTATTTTTGTTTTATCTAAAGCCAAAAGTGAAAAGATATGAACTGTTTAAAAATTCAAAGGTTAAAGCATACAATAGATCACTACTTATTCCTGACTGCTGACAGAATAGGGATGGCAAAAATTTTAATAAGAATTTTACAAAATGAAAGTAGGAACCCTCATCATGAATGAGTTATTGTGAATGACTATTCCATTGGTAGATTGATGGTAATAGAAGACAATAATATTGGTAAGTATCAAGTATGTGTTGTTTTCTCTCAGAACAAATGTCTACAAAAATCTAGCAAGTATCAATAAAATTATCTTGTTATAAATTTGGAACCCAAGGTAAGAAATGACCATGCTCTTTCTTACTGTATCTAATGTATCCATATGTAAACATTATTTTTATATACATATATATTCAACCTTTATAATTTTTTTTAAAAAAAACCCTATTGAATAGAATTTTTTATTACCGCTGGTTTAAAATGTCATATCATAAGAATCTGGCAAGCATTCAGAACCATTTAATCTTTCATCAAGGCTTAATCAGAAGAGGTTTATATCTCTTTTGCGCATTGTCAAGTGCCCACCACAATTTGTCTCCCCCATACTGGACTGACAGATTGAGCGAATAAGCAAAGAGCCAGAACATTGGCATATAATTGCAGTGTCAGCACTGTTAACTGTATTTATGAGAAGAGAGTTAACACTATGACATGAATAATTTCATCAGATTACACATGTTTGCTTGACAAACAAGCAAGCTATTCTCTTTAGATTATCTGTGACTAGTGCTGTTTTCAGCTGGAGAACAGCCGTGAATTCCAGTTTAAAAAGAAAAATAAACTCAACTAAACATTATTCAACTTATATTGTTATGTTTGGGGGAGGAAAAAAATTAAGTCTTTAAATATTTGCATTGAGCCAGCCTTTATAAATCCTGGTTTCCTGTCAATAAGAAAGAAAAAAATGGTTAGGAACGTACAATCAAAAGGAAGGACCAGGAAGCATAATAATTGTGTCTCACTGTACCGTAGTTCAAAAATAGCTTCAGGCAGAGACACAAAGTCTTTTAGTTTGCCTTGACTTTTTAAACCACTAGATGCTCACCTGCAGTGGTTTCTGTGATTTGTGGCAGCTTACCAAAGGCACAGGATAATAAAGACAGTTAGTTATCCTCTAATTTTGGAGGGGCATAACACATGAAGCTTGTACAGCAATCTCTTGCCTACATATTTCACTCCATAAGGGGAAACAATAAGAGAGAACATGACATGTATTAGAGAAGTAAATTACAATGTTATACTCTTTGGTCCAATAAACCATTGTGGGCTGTCATGCTCCTGACTACTGAAGTGTTGTTTTATGCTATAGCTTAATCAGCTGGGTCTAGGCTCTGCTTTTGCAGGCCAGTGCCTTAGGCAGCATAAATGCTGTGATTCACACACATGATCACAGAAGCCTATATGGTGAGGTCCACACAATCTGCTATGTAAGTTATTGTCCTGGGTGATGGATCTCCTTGTAGTTAATTTAGAAGATAGAAGGGGACTTGAACCCGATTGTTAAAATTATCACAAAACATTGAGCCACCTGTTTGTCTTATTTAATAGGAGCATCTAGCTGGTGTTGGTTCTAACAAAGGTAATGTTTCATCATTTGAGCCTAGAATCTATGCCCTTGTGAGAAACTCACAGGCAGAAAGCATCTGTATTTATGAAGCTTTCGTGAGACAGCATGATGTGAACCTGAATGCAAAAAGTTAAAAGAGATATATTGATTCCATCACTAGCAAGCCCCCAAACAAAAGCTTACTACTACTATAAATACATGCAAAATTGGGTGTCAAAAGAAAACATTTGGCTTACCTGCTTCAGTAATTCAGATCATCATTTTATATTCACTTTCATTATATGACAGTAGGTATTGTTAATGTAACAAAACCAAGAGAATGAGAGTGATACATTTTATATTTATATGTACATATGTATATATACTTACATAATCTCCATTTATAAATATATAGAATATTACTATGCTTTCTTAAAAAAATTAATAGATCTGTTTAGAAAGAAAGAATGATATATCCTTGGACTGAAAAAAGAATATCTTAACTCAGTATCAGTAACTTAGAAATCATATTACCAGGGTTTTATACAGAATGAAGAGGATAAAGTATTTATGAAACAAAAAGATAAAGCACATCTCCCCCCAAGATGGCTATTATTAAAACCAAAAACAAATGGTAGCAAGGATATGGAGAAATTGAAACCCTTGTCTGTCACTAGTGGGAATGTAAAATGGGTGCAGCCGCTGTGGAAAACAGTATGGTGGTCCTGAAAAAATTAGACAAAGAACTATCATATCACCTAGCAATTCCAGTTCTCAGTATATACCCCAAAAAATTGAAAGCAGGGATCTATATAGATATTTGTACCACAGTGTTAGCAGTGGCATTATTCACAATAGTCAAAAGGTAGAAGTAACCCACATGTTCATCTACAGACGAATAGGTAAACAAAATGTGATATATACATACAATGGAATGTCATTCCTCTTCAAAAGGAATAAAATTCCACCCATGCTACAACATAAATGAACCTTGACGATATGCAGTGAAATAAGCCAGAAACAAAAGGACAAATACTGCATGATCTCACTTATGTAAGAGGTACCTGGGATAGTCAAATTCATAAAGAAGAAAATAGGAAAGAGGTTACCAGGACTGAGCACCAGGGCAAGTGGGGAGTTATTGTTTAATGGGTACAGAGTTTCAGCTGGTATGATGAAACAGTTGTGAAAATGGTTATCAGTCATGGCATGCAACAATATGCTTAAGTAAATGTACTTACTGTCACTGAACTGTGTCCTTAAAAGTGCTTAAAATGGTAAATTTTATGTTACGTATATTTTCCCAAAATAAAAAAGATAAATCAAGTTTCTTGAAAAAATAGAGCCCCTTCTCTAAAGATACTATTTGATATCCAAAACAAATAGTTTAATTCTATCAAAAGAGAACTAATATAAACATAGAAACTTCAATTAGAGTCAGATCTCCAAAATGTGGGTCAAATTGAATGGTAATATGTTCTGGCCAAGTCAAAAATTCCTGTGTTCTCAATTCATATCCTTGCCTATCCTAAAGACTGGAAAGTACTGTTAGTACCATAGCAGTAACTCTCAGGGGCAAAATTACTGCTGCTACAATGTCGATTGTTTAAGGATAGATTTGATGTCTTTACTAGACAAATGAAAATATAAAAATACTTGGATTTATAAAACTTACTCTGTTCAGCTTTATATTTATACCCAACATAGCATTTTAGCCTTCAAACTATGCACCCATTTTTAAGGGCTTTACCAAGGACATCTGAAGATTTGTCTAGAAGTACCTCCCAACAACTGATCGGTATACTATTCTGCAATATTTCTGCTATGTGATTTTACTGGCTCTCTGGGTCAGCTCCTATGTGTGTTGAGAGTTCAGTGCAAGTTATTTCTGCTTAGAGCTGCTGTAACTTGAAATTCCGTTTTAGTGAGAGCTAACATTCTGTTCTGAAAATGTGTCGTATGCCTTATAAAGTTTGTATCCTGGTTCACTCATCAAGGCATTGAGCATACTTCCACATTAACATTATTTATAACAGTAGGAGGCTGAAACCTAGAATTGAGAAAAATCTGAGTTTTTATACTGTTTGTTTTTACTTTCTTATATCCACCTCAGCTTTTGTTCTTTAAAATGGGATCAATGTCATTACATAATTTTCATTAAAATCATGTAAAAATCACCACATGGTGCAAATGATGGGCCTAAATACTCTGCAAAGATCATAATATGTAAATCAGACCCTTTCCCTCTACCTGTAGGAGTTTCTGTTCCTGTTCTCAAAGAGACAGACTGGCGAGCATGCAAAATTACAGGAAATGCAGAAAAAAGTGGGCAGAGCAACCAAAACCGTGGTGTTTGCATTGAATACAGGTCAAGAGTAAACATTTTTCTATGAAATTCATGAAGGTGATGAGACTGGAAAAGAGCAAGACAGGGCAGTATCACTCTGTACGCCCAAGAAAGGCTGCCTCGTTAAATATTAAGAACTTGGAGGAAAGAGGTGGATTTACACTGATCAGAGGTTCATTTAAAATTCCATGAGGTCAATCAATTACACTTAAGATGCCATTTCCCAAAATGTGTCCCAAAGAATGCTTGTTTTAAATGAGGGTGGAGGGGTAGGGGGAAAATGTCCCGTGATCCAATTGGCTTATGCACTGTATCCCCGATGGAGATTGACAAGAAATGTTGACCAGGCATGGTGGCTTAAACCTGTAATCCCAGCACTTTGGGAGTCTGACACAGGGAGGATCACGTGAGTTCAGGAGTTTGAGACCAGCCTGAACAACATAAGAAGGAGACCCCACCTCTACAAATAATTTAAAAATTAGCCAGGTGTGGTGGTTTGCACCTGTGGTCCCAGCTACTTAGGAGGTCTAGGCAGGAGGATCACCTGAGCCCAGGAGGTTGAGACCGCAGTGAGCTGTGATAGCACCACTGAACTCTAGCCTGGGTGACTGAGTGAGACTCAGTCTCAAAAAAACAAAACAAAACAACAGACAATAAAGTATCGAGCTACCAAAGGCCCTATTAAGTCCTGCAACAAAAAAGATTGCTGAATTTTGCTTAGTCCAGTTTTTTCCAAACTTGTTTGACCTACAATCCCTTTCCTCTTCCTTTGCACATTCTTCTACATAACAAATGTACAGAGGGCCTGCTCCAGTTCAGTCACTGTTCTAGGTCCTGGGGATTCAGCAGTGAAGGGAACAAATCCTCTTTATTAGCCGACCATGGAATTAGGAGTCAAAAAATAAACCGATAGATAAATCAAGCTAAAAAATAAATCATTTATATAATATGTCAGAAAGAGTGCAATGGAGGAAGTTTTTTTTAATAGCAAGGGGGAAAGGTGGCTGTTTTGGAGAGTGTGGTCAGGGAAGCTTCTCTGATTGGATGATACTTGAGGAACAGGTGAGACAGGCTGATTTGGTCAATTGCTGGAGGACAGATGGAAGCCTCAGGGAGTATGAGAGCAAACACCCCCTAGAGAGTGAGATTTCTACCACACTCTCTGTGAGAAAGTGCCCCTCACAGAAGGAGACTGAATATTGACAGAAAGTTCTACAAGGTGGCACTAGCATTAAGCAGTTCTAATAAGAGATTGATTTTACCAGTGCAGTTAGGGAAATTGCTCATCTTCTAAAAGCAAATTAACTCTTTGGGGCCCCTAGGGTGTTGTTCATTTACTAATTTATTTACGAATTGTTTGCTCCTTGGCCTCTAATTAGTGACATTTTCCATGGTGACCACGTGTTCTGGAAGCATGTTACTCTCAAATCCTTCATTTCACGTTATTTGGTGGCCGTTTATCTCTCCTCTAGAGGGAGGCAGAGCGAGGGCGCAGCTGGTCATACATCGTTCGTCATAACCAGAAAGGGATTCATCAAGCTGCTGAGCCGCATTGAGAGGAACTATGAAAGGGGACTGACATGTTTGCTGCCTGATTCAATTCTTGATTTCATAGGAAGGGCCTCCATTGACAACTGTGATTGAGGTATCAAAGACAGAATAATTTAGAAAAGGCAGCAAGTTTATGCTACCTTATACTACCTAAGGACGCATCTCATTTTCCATTCTCCCGGTAGAAATAGTTTCTGCTTTCAGAACGAGCTACACTGTTTGTTGGGTTCTGTGCAAAATGAAAATATGAGATTCCCTTGTTTAAAAGACAGGAAAAAAATAGTGTTAAAGGTCCTAAAATAGAAAACATTTTTTTTCTTCCCTCCCCAATCTCCTTCTCTTGACTTTATTTTGCCTTTTATTTGCTATTTAACATTACCCTAAGAAAACTTTTATAAGCATGAATTCTATCACTCGGCTTTATATTGTGCAAATATGAGCATTTAAGGCACGTGGAATCACTGAAATAACACAATTCATATTTTGTAGCTTATACATGCATATGTATTTTATTCTTACCTCAAAACTTAATCATTTTTGTCTGACTTCTTGATGCACGCATGTTCCACCTTCACTCTCTATCTTACTGATGAGTAAGGAAGACCTCAAAGGAAATAGAGCTGTGTGTTGCCTTATATTTTAGTTTCCTTCTATGTTATCATCGTCCTGCACCTCAGTCATAGACATAACACTCTGACCTTGTACTTACTTTGAGACTCACTGACCTGCCAGTCATTACGGGTCCACCAGTGTGCTCATGAGGCATCATTAATGTTATATGTGAATGAGGAGGGAAGGACCAATAGACACATTTACTGCATGTGTCTCCTCTGCTCACATGCATGCCCCAGTGTCCCATTAGACTTCACTAACAAACACAAGTTGAAAGAGAAAATGACTAAGGATTTCAAGATAGTAACAACAGTGCATGAAAGCAAGTGCCGGGCCCTACCTGCAAGAAGCCATGTGCATAGGGTGTAAGCCCATGAAGCCAGCCCGGCAACCTTTTACAGAATATATGATAGGGGACATAGGAATCACACATGAGGGTACCGCCATCTCATAAGGAATGTTCTCAACACTGTTTCTTCCTTTTCTATATATGCCCCTGACATAACCTTTAGAGGGTGAAATATTTACCAAGAATATATATTGTTAGTTGGAAAATAGCTTCAGGACTTGGTTAGAACAACTAACCTCAAAAAGTCCCCAGTCCATGTGCCCTTCCTTTTTAGGTTCAGTTCAAAGAACTGTGGATCCGCTAATGGAATGGCTCATCTGTCTTTTAATGTATGCAGTCTCGTAGCTCATATTTCCCTCTTCTTACACTAACATCATATTTTGATTAAAGTCGCTCTTCATCCTTCCTTTCAACCACTGCCACATTCCTTGTGCATCAAATCCCTGTTATTCAGAATGATTAAAATCTAGAATAATGGAGAATGGTACTTCCAATGCCAAAATGAATTGGAAATCAATGCACAAAAACACACAAAGCCAACAAGGCTACTAGTAATTCTGACACCCCGTTAACTGCATCCTAGTGTCTGGTGGCCTTTGCTTCTCCCGGTGACAATGTAGCTCTCCTTCTGCTCAAGACATACTGTCTTCCTTTCATGGAGAATCACTTAGAATCATTTTGGAAAAGAATACCTAAGTGTTATGCCAAAAAAAAAAAAAAGCTGTTTATTGGCACATTCCTTTTACCACTCTATCTGCCATCTGATGTTGTACTGACCTTCTGCCCTATTCAGATCTATGCTTTGTAACTGATGTGGAATATGCAACATTTTGACAGACCGTTCGTATGGATTTACCATAAACCTGGTGCCTGCCTGCATTGTGGTAGAAATCATATCACCAGATTCCTAACAAGAAGGCTTATGATGTTAGAATCTGTTAAAAAGATGAATGAGAAAAGGCCCCTTCAAACAGAGCCCAAGGAACTAGTTCAAGCAACAAAGCCCTGTTTTCCATCTTTTATGTAAAGCAAATGGATTAACAACAACTGGCACGAAGCTGAACTGACACCCTGACTCGCTGTGCCAGGCAGGCGCTCTATTGAATTGTTTGCACCAGCCATTTCTTGTGTGCAAACAGGAGGAACTTGTTCAGGCAGCAGCCATTCTGAATGGTATGTGAGGATTTAGTGAAATACATGCTCAGGACAGCTTTCTTAATCCTTCCAAGTCTGCCCAACTGAGGGAATTCCAGGGTGACAGATGAAGGGAGCGTCCAAGTCTTTCACTGAACACAGTCTAGTCCAAAAAAGAAAGTTGAAGGAACTTTGTTATATGTTTAGTTTGTGCTCATCCGACAAACACCGCTGTTAGGAAAAAATGTTTAATGAATAATGGTAATAAACAGGCTGGTACTACCCACTGATTAAAGTGTCATGATGCCTCTTTAGAAATCAAAGGAGTTATCTTGCTAATGAACTAAATCAGACTGAACTAACATTCATGTTAATAATTATTACTTACAGAGCTAGCTGTGTTAGCAGTAATGATGATGTGAAAACTGAATATAGTAATAATATTTCTCAGGCGCCTATCCTCTAGTTTAAAGCAAATTTGACAGGAACATTCAAGTACCTCAGTGGCCAAATTTTGAGAAATGGAGGGAATTTTTTCATAGTAAGGATGGTAGATTCGGTCCTAGGTGAATAATGAAAACAAGGCTAAAAAACAAAATTCCTTATTAGAACCAGAAGTGTTAACCTGAAAAACACATTCATTCAAACTTTTTAGCACATGAAATATATATATATATGAAGTACATATGGTACTCATTTTCCCTTAAAATGAGCCATGGTGAAAAAAAAACAATTTTATATTCTCAAGGTTAGAGATAGAGAAGATATACATTGGCGATAATATTGATTGAAAAAAATCTACTGAAAGACTATTATTAGACATAGATTATAGTTACAGTGAAAACTGGGAGCTGCTTTTAATCCCCTAGGGGGTGGGAAGTTATGTAGGGTCCTTTTTGTCATTGTCAAGGTGTAGAAAGAATGAAAAATACTTTGGTGGATTTCATTATTAGTACACATGAACAGTTTGAACTCTCCATTATTGGGTTGTCTTTTTTCATAGTCAGTACCTTTTTCAGGCTCCTTCTAAGAAACTATTTGACAAGGCAAAAAATAGCCTTCTTGGTTTGATATGTGACTATATACAAGTTCGCACAGGTTTTTCACAACAAAGTAAATGAAGAGCATGCCCTGCAAGCTTAATCATATTAACTCTGAATACAGCCAAAGTTTCCAAGTTTAACTCTATCTTAGCACTGAACGGGAATGGAAAACAAAGACTATACTATGAAGATATTTCTTAGCCTTGGATAAAATATTAAATACAATCTATTACTACCTTTCAAAGTAAAATTTACTTTATAACAATTGAAATATCTTATTTAGGTACAACCAGATACTATTACTTGACTGTTTTGAACATAGAACAAAATCTTTCTAAAATAAGAAATCATAGACAAGATGTCACTGGTACCTTGGAGGATGTTGTCTTTCTTTGAATTAAAGCCACAACTAACAAGCAAGGCACAGTGGCAAGCGTGTGTAGTCCCCAGCTACTTGAGAGGCTGAAGCAATGGAATCCCTTGAGCCCAGGAGCTCAAGGCCAGTCCAGGTAACATAGCAAGACCTTGTCTCAAAATTTAAAAAGCACACACACACACACATATAGACACACAATAAAACACCAAAGACCAAATACTCCTCAGTACATACCAATGATTAGTGAAATTAATAATTACTTCTTTAATATTCCAGTTCTCTCAAACTATTACTGTTAGTAATTATGGATAACTCACCTTTATTTTCTTTGTGTAGGGGGAAAGCAGTGGCCAATGTATTTTATTTTAAATTAGTAATCACACTTTTTTCATCAGAGTTTAATTGTTTGATATACGTTCTACATGTTTCTTATTCACTGCTTTGTCTTTTAAGGCAAGCAAGGTGAGTCAAAAGTAAATCGTGTTTCATGTGAATATTGGACTTTGACACGATTTGGACCAAATTATAGAGAAAGCAGTGTTCCGGAAATTATTTTTTTTCTCTAAACACTTATGAAGTGTCAAGATAGGCCATAGTGAATCAACCTAGCACGTCTTTTGAATTATTTTAGTAAAGGGCGAGAAGTTGTAAAAACACCTTTTAAAATCTCAACATTTTATAATAGCTTATTCCAATGATGGAATAATTTATTCTGTTATTTCAAAGGGTAATGCTATCTTTTTATCTGTTTGTCCA
The DNA here is from genome assembly GCA_004027715.1 of Plecturocebus donacophilus. Lineage (NCBI taxonomy): Eukaryota > Metazoa > Chordata > Mammalia > Primates > Pitheciidae > Plecturocebus > Plecturocebus donacophilus. The sequence goes on along the minus strand of PVKP010028938.1, from coordinate 12,378 downwards.
TGATGTATGTCTATGCAAACTTAGTATGAGTTTTACCTCATCATGCTAAATGAGCAAATTAGGAGATTTTAAACACATCTACATTTTAATATGTGAGCCTATAGCCTTCTACGTATGGTCTTCTACAGTTTATAGTGAGATGTTTACATCAATTAAAAAAAGATGAGAGAATGGGTTACTTGAAGAGTTTGTTTCTTTGTAATCAACTCTAAAGAGACCAAGGTCATGTAACAGATTTCTTTTTCTTTCTTTCTTAGCCAGGGAGACTATGTGAATGCAAATTGCTTTATTGGTGAAGAGAATTAAAATTATAAAAAGCCGGGCTTACAGAAGTGCAAAATCAGGGCTGTGTCGGAGCAGGGACAATATAATTGTGGTATGGATTCCCATATGGGACTAAATTATCTAGATTTTAGTAACGTCAGCAGTTCTGTGTAGTTGCTGGAATGAGGCCAATGTGCCATATTTGCTTCATTTTTAAGATGGTTCTGATTCTACACAATGTTAAATATGCAGAAAGCTAAAATTGTTCGGTATCTTGGTGGCACTTCTCAGATATGTGTCTTTGCATGTCAGGGATTTTATTTGACTATTAAACAGGAAGTGACACCGATGTGACTTTATTTTTCTAAGCAAAATGCCATTTATTATCATTTCTATCTAGGCTATAAAATCTTCCCAGAAGGGGGAAAACATACCCTTTTCTGTGAGTACATATCAAGGTTGTCTTCCTTTACAGTGTACCATTCAGTAATACTGTTTTGTAGCAACTCAATAAAGCTGATAGTTTTTCTGGGTAATTACCCACAGCCCCCCTGCAGGACAAATTAGCATTCATGACCTGAATAATGCTTACTAGAAAGAGTTCAATGGAATTTACTTAATCAGAATCATTGCTTTCTCTTGGCTAATTTTTTTTACCTAGTCCCCAACGCCTGCTAATAACAAATATCTTTCAAGCCAGTGTTTGGTACTTGTTAGAGAAAAACACATGAATCTTTAAATTTCATAGTGTATTTGTGAGTCTTGAAAAAATAAATTTATATTTTTTATATCGAGTGTGTGAAAAAATTAAAATATCCATCTTCTTTAAAATTTTTAATTAAACTTATCTGTTTATTTCTATTTTTAATGCTTACTGGTTTCAGAACGACAAAGAGAGAGATTTTTCATTTTCTAATTATCCCTCAATTGTTTCCCAATTTTTTGAGGACAAAGCTAGACAATTGGCTGTGATTTTGTGATAGATGCTTGGTAATCACTCTGTATTCTTAGGCATCAAAAATTAGGAGAACTTTGAACAGACAATGGGTGTTTTTGACCTTTTTTTTTTTTTGAGGGAGGACGGAGTCTCACTCTGTCACCCAGGCTGGAGTGCAGTGGCATGCTCTCGGCTCACTGCAACCTCCGCCTCCTGGGTTCAAGCAGTTCTCCTGTCTCAGCCTCCCGAGTAGCTGGGACTGCAGGCACCCACCACCACACCCGGCTACTTTTTGTATTTTTAGTAGAGACCACGTTTCACCATATTGATCAGGCTGGTTTTGAACTCCTGACCTCAGGCGATCTGGCCACCTCAGCCTCCCAAAGTGCTGGGATGACAGGCATGAGCCACGGCACCCAGCCTGTTTTTGACAATTTGGTTGATTCTTACTTTGTTCTTGATGATTTATTTAACAATTTTATGATTTGAACCAAAATATATGAAATGTAGATACTAGGAGATTAGAAGAAAGGAGGAGAGAAAGTAATAATTCACTAAGCTTCTAGTACTTACAAAACTCTCTGTCAAGTAAACAGTATATTTTATTATTGAAATGGCTCAGTGAGGGAAGAGGACTACTATCTCTATAAAAGAGGAAAATGAGTTTCAGAAGTTAGGATACTTACTCCAGGTTATACAACCAGCAATGAAACAGAACCAAGACACAATCCCCAGACTGCCTGAATCAAAATCGTATACTTTTTTTGTTTTTGTGTTTACGTGCAAAGATTTTAGGTTTTTAGAAAGGTAAGAAGAGGAAGTTCTAAACCAATTGGTTCTAACCAATTCCCTCGACCGATTCTCTAATTTGGAGATGACTCATAACCTGGAAGAGGAAATGTTTCTGAAATGCAGCTGCATGTCAGTGTCTTTGAAGGACAGCTCTACAGACAACAAACAAGATCAGAGAGACATAGCGATGGGGCCGTCCTCTAAGGTTTACTTTAGCTCATTTCTCCCCCTTCCTAAATCTTCACAACCTAGTGGAGTAAAAGGCAGGTGTGAACTGTTGACACACAGGCTCCCACAATGGAGCATTACTGATGATTGGGAAGTAATCCAATCAAATCAAGCTGAAGGACAGTAATGTGAGATAAGATCCAAAAATAACAAAGTAAAAGCAGAGAGGTCCTTAGGGGTTGCTATGCACTTAACTCAGTGGAGACATAGAATTCTGTAGGATGGGGAGGTTTGTCTGGAGGCTTAGTTCGTGTGGCAATCTCAGTTTTTACCTAGGTGGTATGATTGTTTTGGGTTGCATATTATGTTTGTTTCGAGTATATGTTTATTGGAGGTGACTTGGGGGAAGGCACTCGGAGATGACGTGGGGTAGTTAGAGCCCCAGAAAGAAACCTCCAGGCTTTTCCACTGATTAGATTCCATAGTTCCAGTGAATTAAAACAATTCAATACAACTGAAAAGGAGGATTCACTCATTCAGGCCCATGTGCCTTGCAGTGCTGAGCTGAATTTGGTACATAATTAAGTTTCCGGGGGTGCAAAATGGTTATCCCATTTCTAAATCTAAATAAATCAAAATGTTTTTTCAACTTCAGGGGTTTCAGAAAACCCACAACACATTTTTGCACAGATTTTCCTTCCAAACCCTAGAATATTGCAAGGAAAATTCAATCCATATGTTTCATATTCACTTACAGTTGTATCAAAATCTTATGTTGCAATTGACATTTGATGTTCATGAAGTTTTCTGAATGCTTCTTATTTGCCTTTAACTCAAGAACATAAAGTTTATTTGTCAAGCTTATAAGTACCAAAAACCCCAAAATATTAAATTTGAGTTGAAGACAGCAAACTTAAAATTCTGCATCAGGCATTAGGTTTAACAAAGCTTTTGTGTTACCATCTCTGCAGTGTTGTGTACTTGCAGATGTGCATATGCCTGATCACATGGAGCACAAAGACACAGTACACTTTGGATATTGACATGGTGAGGAGAAAGTGAAATGACAGAAAAGCAAGGACACATATTTTTTATTCTGGTATTCCTTCGTGATTTAAATATTAACAGTATATTGTTTATAATTTAGTGCAAAAAGTATGTGCACTGACAGCCTATATCTAATTTTCTTCTTCCATCCTTCAACAATTTCTGTTTACTCTCTGGTTGGTACTTGGCAACTCCTTATTTCCTGCCAGTGTGCAGGGAATGATGTATCTGCTGGCCAGTGGGTCCCTCCACATCACCAGGAAGACAGACAACACTGGGAGGAGGAAAGGCAAGAGGAAAAATAAATCCTTTACACTGAAGCATCAGTGTCTTTGGGGTGGTTGTATAAAATAATCTGCATTTGTTGCTATGAATGCTATTTTAGAGATTTCTAAAATGATTATCTCCTTTTGTTCAAGGCTAATAATGTGGTTCTGCCTTTGCTTAGAACATGAAAATGGTGCCTTCCAATCAGAATCAGCTCAGAGAGGAGAATCATGTTCCTAAAGAGCCAGGAACCTCAGGAAAAAAAAAATTGCTGTTAGCACAAAATAAATAATAGTCTTCTGACATTTGTTTATGACAGTGTCTACAGACAGCATAGGAGTGGGTTATTCACTTGCTGTGCGACTTGTATATGTGGGCTCTTTTATAGTTTTCATTATTCTTGTTTTCAGTGTTTCTTCTCTTAGAACCAAAATGATGTATGTTCACTGTAGAAAATAAGAAAATGTTTGTAACTAAAAGAAGAAAATATTTCTGAAGCCTCACTTCCTAAAGATAACTGCTATTTACATTTATTATGTGTCCCTTCATTGCATTTTATACATAAATATTCATGCACTGTATTTTTTATAAATACGAGATTATATGGCACATACCGTCTTATTCACTGGCAATATAGAGCAATAGAAGATTACGCTATATGTTTTTAAGTCTTCCTTCTTTTTTGATATGCTATATTTTGGATGGCTATATATAGTTCATTGCTGGAATAAAATATTTAATCAAATATTCAAATATAATTATTCAAATGACTGCATGGTATTTCATTGTCAGAATGAACTATTTAATCATCAAAATATTCAAATATAATTATTCAAATTTAATAATTCAAAATTTCAATTTTCAGGCTGTCCCAATACACTGGTTACATAAACAATACTTGAAAATAAGATCTTTCCTCCAAATCTTTGTCAGTGTGAATAATTTTCTCCTTAGAATAAATGCCCATACGTGAAATAACTAGTCAATATTTTAAGGCTTTTGAAATATGCTTACAAAAATAGCATGAACTTTCCTTTTTTTATTCTTCGAGAAGGACAATAGACATATGCCTCTGTTTCTATGGCCTTCACTTGATCCTTGTCAGGATAATTGCAAGAGAGCCAGAAGGCTGAGAAGGTAGAATACGGTGGGTGGCCAAGAAAGACAATTTTGCTAAAGAGAACAAAAGGCCTAAAATGCATGTCTTGTTTGAAGACTCTTTGTTATTTAGATTCCGGTATTTTCTTCCTGCATCTTATGCAACACCTCCTATCACTCCCGCAAAGTATTACCTGACTTTTAGAGTCTATAGTGGGAGCCCCGCATGTTTTCCATGAATAAGGCTAGTTTTATAGTGAATTCTGATTGTCTGACAAAATAATTGTAAGAAATGTTTTCCATAATCATGAAACTTCTTGTAAGTCTAACATGGGCCAACTTCTGTTTAGGAATGAAATCCTGTGTGAAGTCCCTATGAAGTAAATGGGAATAATTCGAGCAACTAGGGAATGTAATCACTCTATCCCTAGTTAGGAGAGAGACAGAAAAGCTACGTGGGAAAGCGTATAGACCCTGTGGGAGAAGGCCTGAGTTCACACCCAACCTCTCCATTTACTAACGTTATGACTTTATGCAAACGGCTTGAGCTACCAAAGTTTCATGTCCCCGCTGTCAGGTGCTTATGCACTCTACATGCCATCTCAGTGGTGCAGACACAGTATCTCACATAGAGTGGGTGGTTAATAAATAGTAAATACTTTAGCTATTTTTAGACAGAGAAGATGCAAGGTACTCACTGAAGGCTATTTTAAATGCTTTTAGCCATTTCAGCCAGAGGTCATATTGATTAAGAATCATGTTCTGCTACAAGTAACAACAACAAAAGAGTAGCTTAAACGAATTCTTCTTATTCTCTTCACCTACTTAATTCCACACCCAGACATAGACCTTGTCAGTGGTTATGGGTTTAAGAATGTCAAAACCAAGATGCTTCGGGTTAATGCATCCTTTCCTCTCAGCTATCAACATATGGCTGCTGCCGCTGCTTTAGTCCGCTGCGTTAGCCCCATGTCCCCATTTCAGGAAAGGAGAAAGAGGAAGGGCTGGGAGGGAGAGAAAGCACCCAGGTGAGAAACCCCCGAGCAGACTGTGAATGTCTCATCGGTGACTGCCACCCCTCACTGCAAGGAACGGATGAAGAGCTGGCGCCTGCTTTTCTAAAGAAAACCAGACTAATATTCCATCTGCCAAAGATGCCTTTTCCCCTTCTCTGACCATCCCTCTTTCTCTCGTTTGCTTCCTGTTCGAGACAGAGTAGGCTCAGCTGGCATAGTTTGAGGGGCGTTGCAAATCCCACCCAATAATTCACATCGACCAGTTTCTGTGAATGCCTAAAATTTTAGCATCAGTGAATTAAGGTACCACCCACTAGATGTTAAAACGCATCTGTCTCTGGGAAGAAAGTTAGCACATTGCTTCATTTCCATACTTAACAACTTAGGTAATCAATAAATGCATTGATTCAATTCCTTTAAAGAGAAAAGTAACGGAGACTAGGTTTTTAGCGAGGAAAGACGGAGGGTTAACTTCTGCATGACAGGCGCTAGCCAGGCAGGCAGGAGTAGCAACGCGTGGAAGGAACTGAAGAGCAGGAAGGGCAATGGGAAGCTGCAGAGAGGCAGTAGAGGCTGTTAGCAAAGATTTGATGAGCACCTCAGAAACAAACGCCACCTTCCACATCGTATCCTGACAGTCATCTGATTGCTCTTTTCTCTTTAGCCCGCATCCTGTCTGATCACATGCAAAACTCTATATCAATACACATCTAACACTCCCAACCACAAAAGAGAAACTAGCCCAACCTGTGCCTGATATTCTGTTAGACCTCACTTCAAGCTCCACACTGTGTGGAGCCCAATGTGGTTATACTCAGGAGCCACTGTTTAGAGACACAGGAAATGCTGGCTATGCAGGCTTCTTCTCAAGTGACAGTCTTCTGACTTAAGATAGCAGGAAGAGTTTTTCATCCTCAATATTTGGCAAGACAGACAGTGTAGCTTTATTGTTGAGCTCATGATTTCTAGAGAGAAATTGTGGCTTCAAATCCACAGTGACCATGGGAGAGGTATTTCATTTCTCTGTGTCTCAGTTTCTTCATCTGGAAAGTGGCCATTTTAATGGTGCTTAGGCTTGGCGTGGTGGCAGAGGTACTAGTGAGCTGAGATGGCGCCACAGCACTCTAGCCTAAGTGACAGAGTAACACCCTGTCTCAAAAAAAAGGGTTTTTATTGCTTTAGTATGTTGTGAAGAAATGAGGTATTTAACAAGAGCCGAGAACTGTGTATGGAACACAGAAGTATTTGATTTATTAAGTTTAAAGCATTCTTTTTTTCTGTCTCAGATCTTTTCCATAGATACTAATAATCACATCTTATATGTCTATAGTTTTTTACAATTTCCAAAGCATTTCCCTATGCGTTTACTCATTTCAGGGAGGTAGGTCATTTTTATTATGCCCATTTTACAGATGGGTGAATGGAGTCACGGAGATTATGCTCAAGCCCAAGGGCACATGGACAGTAACAAGGCAGAGACTGAAACCCAGATATTTGAAGACAAGTTCAATGAACTTTCTGTTATGCCACATTGACATATTTGGAAGCAAAAGTTTTGGAATCATGGCAAAATGAACATGTCTCACAGTTGATTCTGTTTATATGTATTCCTGATTCCCAAAAGCAGAATCTGCCTTTCAGTACTGTACAGTGTACTTGCCTGGGTAGGTGTAAGAGGTATTTGACTTTCTGACTCATATGTAATTTCTGTACTATTGCAGAAGGATCACAATGTATTCTATTAGTATTGAATGACCCAGTAATTATACTTCTATGAATATACTCAAGGAAAGAATCTTTAGCAGTGAAAGAAAAAAAAATTGTATAACAAAAAAATACTAATTTCGAGTTTTATATATATAATACTCAAGGAAGCAACAAATAATCTAAATATTCTTGGCATAGGATCAGTTAAAGAAACTATCATACATCAACTTAATGAAATAATGAAAGTGATAATAACTACTGTGTATCAAGCATCCAGTGTGTGCAATGCATTTTACTAGCTCTTTTCAAACAGCATCTCTTTTGATTTCCTAAGAGTTAGGCATTACTGTCACCCCATTACACAGATAATGCCCCAAAGCCAAGGTTGTATGCTCAGCGTGACAGATAAGGCTAATGACTCATCTTTCTTGCTTCTTTATTGCTAAGGAGCCCTAATTTTGAGAAGAAAGGTACCCAGCCCCAGAAGATAAATCAAGAATAGTCTAAGCTGATAAAAGCATTTCCAATCTCCTTGCAAGTAGTAAGTCTAGTGATGGGCATGTGATATAATTCTTGTCAATAAGATTTAGGAATACATTTTCTTGGGGCTTCTTGAAAATCACTTCCTCAAGCCTTTTTTCCTTTCTTTTCCTGCTCCCTTTTTTCCTGCCTTTGAACATTTTTACAAGAGTAGATGATACTGGAGGCTGAAGCAGCCATTTGGGGATCATGAAGGGATTCGAAGCAAATGATGAGAATGACAAAGTAAACAAGAAAAGTAATCTGGCCCCCAATGGCTGTGGTTAGCCAACAAGTCTCCCTGGTATTGCCTGCTGTCTTTTGGGGTTTTCTTTGTTTGGTTGTGGGTTTTTTGTTGTTTTTTTAAACAGAAGCAATACACATACTTCTGGGATAAATCACTATTCATCTATTGTTTAGTACTAAAAGCAATCATATTGGTTAGGATTTGATAAAGCTGTGAGTGACATACAAACACCATCCCCGCCCTCCATCACACACACACATACACACACACCCTAACTGGAACTTGAATACCTTTTAAAGTCTCTGATATGCTTTGGCTCTATGTCCCCACTCAAATCTCACCTTGAATTGTAATCCCCATAATCCCTACATGTAAAGGGAATGACCTGGAGGGAGGTGATTGGATCATGGGGGCAGTTTCCTCCATGCTGTTCTTGTGATAGCAAGTCAGTTCTCATGAGATCTGATGGTTTTATAAGTGCTTGACAGTTCCTCCTTCACACTCATGCTCTTTCTTGCCTGTTTCCCCTTCTGCGATGATTGTAAGTTCCCTGAGGCCTTCCCAGCCATGCAGAACTCTGAATCAATTAAACTTCTTTTCTTCATAAATTACCAGTCTTGGGCAGTTCTTTAGCAAGATGAAAACTGACTAACACAATCTCTCTCATAACAGGTCCATGATAGGCAGTCTGGCACAAGTATGGCATTCCATGAAGTCCAGAGAGGCCCAAGCTTTTCGAGCTTTTTATTCCCCAGTCTCAGGACTTTGCCCACCACTGGGACCAATATGGCTACTTGAGCTCCAGCCTTTGTGTATGCATTCCAATCAAAAGAAAGGAGGAAGGGGAAAAGAAGAACATATGCCCTCATTTTTAAAGTAAGCCAAAAAGTTTCACACACCATTTTATTCACATCACATTGGATAGAACTGCTAGCTGCAGGAAAAGCAAGGAAACATCATCTTTATTCTGGAAGGTCATGTACTCAGCTAAAAATCAGTGATTCAATCAGTGGAGAAAAAAGTGAAGAACATACAGAGAGAAATGCATGCAGTTGATGAATCCATATCTGTCTGACTTTAAAGCTATGCACTTACTGCTATATTCCACTGTCTCTTGTGGCTAATTATGCTATATAGCAATGTGGAAAATGTTACATTATTTTCCATCCTTTAAAACTATTCACAATTAAAATATATTATAAAAAGAAAAATGTGTTTAATATGTTATACAGGATAAAATTATATATCTAATATATCCAGGGAAAATTATGATTTCAAAAGAGCCAAAGGAGAGGTTGTACTTGAATTTAGGAACATGAATGAATCACAGATTTGTTCCTACTTTTCTCTATTCTTAAGGCTTCTTTAATAAGGAAGTAATCATTTTGTAATAAAAATATCTTATGCTTACCTATATATCATATTAAAATCATATAAACTACTCAGCCACAGAATCTTTTTATATATAGCCACTAAGCAGAGTCTGTAAGTGGTGGATTTTATGTAGAAGAAAAATGATAAATAGCATGTCATTTGATGCTTCATAATTTTTGGTTTTTAACTTTCTGGGTCACTGATTTCTCAAAGAGTTTTCATTCTTTCCACACATTAGTTAGGTGATTGAGGAAGGTGTCAGGCTACTGAGACATGGGAAAAGATGATGTAGATGAATTAAATTCTTCTTTTCTTTTGGCTGAGTATACAAAATACACAATAGGATTTAGTAGTCCTTCCCCTATGTGTATTAACTTCTGTCTGCTATGGGCAGTATTGAGAAGATATTGTCATTGGCATCCAAATGAGATACATACTTGTGTAATAAATGTATTTTTACATATGTACTGATTTAATAAAATCAGTGCTAGGAACTGATGGAATGGTAGAATCAAGAAACTTGAGAAAAGGGAAAAAGAATTGCTGGTTGATAATGATTAAGTAATATACTGAAGGGGATAGGAAGAAACTTTACTGGAGGAACATTATAAATATAACATGTCAGTTCTCTTCTCCATTTGGTGAGTGCACGTGCATAGGTGTCTCATGTGGCATCAGGAGGGACAGCAGCACATATTGAGGAGGTGTAGAATCCCAGGATTGTCCTGTAGTATAGGTGATGCATAGCTTAAGAAATTATGTTCTGTATGTGGTTTAAGCTATACTTTTTCTGTCTTTCATATGTACTTGTTTGCTGATTTTTTAAGAGGAAAGGGGACAAAAACAAAATATTAATCAAAGTATTTTTAGAACAAGATAAGCCAATGCCAAACTGTTTATATGAAAAAATAAACCACCAAATAGAGCCAGGAAGTCTTAAAAAGAAAGGCACCAAGAGGGAACTAGACCTCCCAGTTACTAAACATCTTATAAAGCTTCAGTAATTAAAGAAATATAATATTGGCATGCATATTACACAGAGAGAGATAAGGAGAGAGAGATAGAACAATAATTTGAATCTATAACTCATCCATACCATAAATCAATATTAAAAAAAAACAATAAAACATGGGTAAAGGAAATATAAAGCTATCTCATAGAAAAGAAAATACATTTAAATAAAACAAAAGATGGTTGCTCTTACTCTTAATCTGAAAAATAAAATCAAAATCACCTGGACTTTTTATGTATTAGATTGGCAAAAATCCAAAAGTTGTATAAGACACTATGTTGGTGAAGATATGGAGAATCTAAATCTCTTCCACTTCCATGGAAATCAGTTTGGCAATAGCAGAAAAAAATTTTTTAATTTTAAAAATTGGGCTGGGTGTGGTGGCTGACGCCTGTAATCCCAGCACTTTGAGACGCTGAGGCAGGTGGATCATGAGGTCAGGAGTTTGAGACCAGACTGGCCAGTGTAGTGAAACCCCATCTCTGTTAAAAATACCAAAAAAAAAAAAAAAGTAGCTGGGCATGGTGGCAGGCCCCCACAATCCCAGCAATTCGGAGGCTGAGTCAGGAGAATCACCTGAACCCAGGAGGCGGAGGCTGCGGTGAGCCGAGATTGTGCCATTGCACCCCAGCCCGGGTAACAGCGCGAGACTTCGTCTCAAAAATAAAAAAAATAAAAATCATACAAACATGCAAATCCTCTGAAATTGAAATTATGCTTCTGGGAATTAACTTGAGCATGTATTTAGGATTATACACATACATGTGAAAAACTACATATATATAGGATGCATTACAATGTATGTGTGTAAAAGCAAAAGACAGGAAAGAACCTATCAACAGAGAAGACACCAATAGAAGCTTAAACACGTCGTGAAACAAGCATATAGTGTAATATTTATGCAAATATGAAATAAAAGGTCTTCATGCATAAAAAACATTTTTCAATTTATATTAATGGCCAAAAAAATAAGATGCAAAACGGTATGTATAGTATGTCACATTTACGTTTTTAAAATGGGGGTTGGGGAGGGCATCTTGACTCAGGCCTGTAATCCTAGCTACTGGGGAGGGTCACGGTCTGAGGCGGGGGGATCTCTTGAGCCCAGGAGTTAGAAGCTACAGGCAGTTATGATGGTGCCACTGCATTCCAGCCTGGGCAACAGTGAGAAATTGTCCCTTAAACAAAAATGGGGCTGATGGAATATATACCTTTGTATAGAATATCAATGTTCTTCCCTGGAGATAAACAACTTTGTTAGTTTCTTGGGTATCCAAGAACATTGGGTGGTTAGGGGACAGACGTAAAAAGAGAGCCTTCTCATCCTTTTTATATCTTTTGAATTAGAACCTTTTCAGGTTATTACTATTCAAAAAATAAACTAAAATGTAACAAATTTTAAATACCTTAGCTTGTAACTCATGGGCATACCTCATAAGGGTGGCCATTTCAGACACGTATTTTCTAATTGAAGGGAGAATAGCTCCCCTCCCTTCAAACAAGTAGGCTTGAAATCTAAATACAAGTTAGAGAGGAAGAATAAACAAAATACCCGGAAGGGGCCTAATATTCCACACATGTAGTAAAAATGTCAACATGGACATTCTAAAGTGTACTTTTTTTTTTTTTTTGAGACAGAGTCTTCCTCTGTCCCCCAGGCTGGAGTGCAGTGGTGCAATCTCAGCTCACTGCAACCTCTGCCTCCTGTGATCAAGCGATTCTCATGCCTCAGCCTCCCAAACAGCAGGGATTACAGGCATGCCCCGTCACGTCCTGCTAATTTGTGTGTTTCTAGTAGAGATGGGGTTTCACCACGTTGACCAGGCTGGTCTTGAACTCCTGACCTCAAGTGATCTGCCTGCCTCCATCTCCCAAAGAGCTGGGATTACAGACATGAGCCACCATACCTCATCTCTAAAGTGTACTTTCT
>PVKP010028937.1:0-29559 GCA_004027715.1 Plecturocebus donacophilus | reverse complement strand
GCGCTTCCAATTGCTGTTCTCCTTGTGGGGATGGGACCGGCCGCGCCCGACCAAAAGGGCACCACCCAGTCCCGCACACTCCGCACCGAGAAGCACCACACGGGCCAAAAGAGTCGCGCTGGCGACCTGCGTGGCTCCCTCGCCGGGAATCTCCCAGTCCGTGGGCATCAAATATTCATCTGCAACTGTGGCGTCCACTCGCTCTCTGCGCCCTCACCGCCAGCCACAATCCCGAGCTGCTGCTACGCGGCCATTTTGGATCTCTCTCCGCCCGGTGATGAAGTTTTTCTGTTTCTTAGTTTTCCTTTGGCGGACGCCGGTTCCCCTCTTCCCGGATTCGCTGCGCCCGCTGTGAAACTCTCCATCCTCAGCGCTTCCAATTGCTGTTTTCCTTGTGGGGATGGGACCAGCCGAGCCCGTCTGTCCCGTATACTCCGCACCGGGAAGCGCCGCACTGGGTGCCGGCAAAACAGCCGCGCCGGCCAAAAGAGTCACGCTGGCGACCCGCGTGGCTTCTCCGCCGGGAATCTCCCGGTCTGTGGGCAACAAAAACTCGTCGGAAAGTGCGGCGTCCACTCGTTCTCTGCGCTTTCACTGGGAGCTACATTCCTGAGCTGTTGTTAGTCGGCCATCTTGGATCTCTCCTTTTTGTTTGTTTTCTAATGGAGTCGTGCTCTGCTGCCCAGGCTGGAGTGCAGTGGTGCCATCTCAGCTCACAGCATCCTCCGCCATCCAGGTTCAAGTGATTCCCCTGCCTGAGCCTCCTGAGTTGCTGGGAATGCAGGCGTGTACCAACACGCCTGGCAAATTTTTTTTTGTATTTTTAGTAGAGACAAGGTTTCACTGTGTTGGCCAGGATGGCTCGATCTCCTGACTTCGTGATCCACCCGCCTCAGCCTCCCAAAGTGCTGGGATTGCAGGTGTGAGCCACCACACACGGCCTTTTTTTTTTTCTTTTGACAGAGTCTCACTCTGTCGCCCAGGCTGAAGTGCCGAGTGGTGTGATCTTGGCTCACTGCAACCTCTGCCTCCGGGTTTCAAGTGATTCTCCTGCCTCAGCCTCCTGAGTAGCTGGGACTACAGGCACACACCACCATGCCTGGCTAATTTTTGTATTTTTAGTAGAGATAGGGTTTCACCATATTGGCCAGGCTGGTCGCGAACTCCTGACCTTGTGATCTCCCTGCCTCAGCCTCCCAAAGTGCTGGGATTACAGGCGTGAGCCACCACGCTCGGCCTGCCCTTAGATTTTCTAGTAGACAAATTATCTGCCAAATTTTCACCTTTCTTCAAATAACAAACCTTTCCCCACTATTTTGTACCTCTACTATTTTGGTTTGAAATTCCAGAATCATGCTAAATTGTTTTGAAGTTGACAAGCATCCTGCATCACCCCTGAGTTTACCTGGACCATCTCTACATTTGAGTGTTCAGTAGGATATTGACTGGTGGTCTCAGTTAAAGGTTATCAACCATGTGGGGTACTCAATTCATTCCATTATTAGTTTGCTAAGAGTCTTAAAATTCAAAACCAAATATTGTATCTTATAAAATCTCTTCCCAATATCTTCCAATGACCCATATGTTTTTTTACCTATAACATATGAATCATATGCTACTTACTTTATAGTTCTATATAAAATAAATAACAAAAAGGAGGAAATGTCTGACAGAGTTATTACATATATAATATGTATATTGTATAATATACATAATATAGCATATGGAACAGATAAATACATAATATTGCATGTGTAATATATAAGCATATAAAATTTGCCTAGTATTAAACAATTTTTGCATTTCTCAGAAAGTTGCTACTCATATACTTTTGTGTTTTACTTGCTACTCTTTCTAAAATTGATCATTTTTATTTGGACTTTTTTCACATAAATATTAACTTATGAGCATTTGTCACATCATTAAATATTATTCTGCAAAGCTAACTTTAAACTTTTTATTGACTCTAATGTATAATACATAAATAAAAATGCCCAAATCCAAATGTATAGTTAAATGAATTTTAACTATAAATAAACTCAGTGCTTTTGACTAAACAGCCCTTAGGTTAGATGTGGAATATTACCAATACTCCAGAAGCCACCATGTGCCCTCCCACTTAACAGCCCCCTCCAAGGCCAGCCACTGGGACCTGGAAGGGGAAGATTAATAGCAAATAAAGCCAAGGAGTCAGGGAAGAACCAGATAAGGCTTTGAGCACTGTATTAGTCTCTTCTCACATGGCTATGAAGAAATGCCTGAGACTGGGTAGTTTATAAAGAAAAGAGATTTCATTGGCTCACAGTTCTGCAGGCTGTACGGGAAGCATGGCGCCCTCACTTCTGGGGAGGCCTCAGGAAACTTACAGTCGTGGGCGAAGGGGAAGCAGGCACTTCTAACACGGCCAGAGCAGAAGGAAGAGAGAGAGGAGGGAGGCGTGACACATTGTTAAACAACCAGATCTTGCAGTAACTCAGTGTTGCCAGAGCAGTACCAAGGGGATGGTGTTAAACTATGAGAAACTGCCCCTGTGATCCAATTACCTCCTACCAGACCCCACTTCAAACACTGGAGATTACAATTCACCGTGAGAATTGGGCAAGGACACAGAGCCAAACCATATCAAAAATTAAAATGTATTGATGCATTTTCTTACTTTCCCTCCCTCCCTCCATCCCTCCTTCCCTCCCTTCCTCCCTCCCTCCTTCCCTTCCCTTCCGTCCTTCTTTCCTTCCTTCCCCTTCCTTCCTTCCTTCCTTCCTTTGTTCCTCCCTTCCTTCCCTTACTTCCTTCCCCTTCCTTCCCCTTCCTTCATTCTTTCCTTCCTTTCTTTTTCTTGCCTTGTTTCTTGTTTTCGTTCTTGTTTGCTTTCTCTTTTTCTCCTATTTTTTTCTTTTTTTGAGACAGGGTCTCATTCTGTCACCCAGGCTGGAGTGCAGTGGTGTGATCTTGGCTCACTGCAACATCCACCTCCCAGACTCAAGAGATTCTCCCACCTCAGCCTCCCAAGTAACTAGGACTGCAAGTGTGTGCCAGCACACCTGGCTAATTTTTATATTTTTTGTAGAGACAGAGTTTCACCACGTTGGCAAGGCTGGTCTCGAACTCCTGACTTCAAGTGATCTGCTTGCCTCAACCTCCTAAAGTTCTGGGGTTACAGGCATGAGCCACCATGCCCAGCCAGTGCATTTATGTTCTATTGTTATATAATAGATTGAACTTAGTGATTTAAAACAATAAAAATGTATCCTCTCTCAGTCTCCATGGGTCAGGAGGCTTAGGTGGGTCCCCTGCCTGGGGTTTCACAAGGCTGCAGCCAAGGCGTCAGCTACACTGGGATGCTTATTTGGAGCTCAGGACTCTAGTCTGAGTTCGTTCTAATCTGTGGTCAGAACTCAGTTCCTTATGGCTCCAGGATGGAAGTCCCTGTTTTGTATTAGCTTTGAGCCAGGGACTACTCTCAGCTCCTAGAGGCTGCGCATGGATCCTTGCCATGTGGCTCACACAGGCATTTCACAGTGTGCACATTTGCTTTCTCCCAGGCCAGCCAGAGCCCAGTTCACTGACTTCGCCTCATTAGGGTGGGTCCACCCACTGTGCTTTCCAATTGCATATACTCAAAGTCAACTGATTTTTAAGCTAATCATGGGAGTGACATCCCATCCTCAAATGAAGGAGGTTACCGAAGAGTGTGGATCATTGGAGATTATCTTATAATTCTATGTACCACAGAGGGAAAGAAACACATATATATTTTTTCTATTTGCAAATAAGAAGCTATTTGAAGAATTATAATGAGGGAGAGAGGATCTTATTTAAACATTAAAAGCACCTGAATAGAGAATCTGTAAAGAACAAAGCTAACTGGATGCTTTGCAGAGAATAGGCGAATAGGATCTTGGCTTTAGTAATCAGTAGAAGTGGAATTAAAGAGCTCAAATTCAAATGAATTTGGAGTGTACCTGTATACAGGAGTCCACACATAGATTCACACTCATATAGCCAAGGGTCATGATATCAACAAGAGGTTGAAGGAGAAACTGAAGTTCCTAGAGGCCTCTGATAGGAACAACCCATAAACGTTCCATCGAAGACAGCATGGAGTGATAGAAAAACATCAACATGGAGAGAGGCTTAGCCTAACTTGGTGTCTGGAGGTCAACAGACAAATATGAAATGATGCTCCATAGTAGCATAATCCCAGCACTTTGGGAGGCTGAGGCAGGCAGTTGCTTAAGGGCAGGAGTTTGAGACCAGCCTGGCCAGTGTATGAAACCCTGTCTCTACTGAAAATACAAAAATTAGCCAGATGTGGTGGCACACGCCTGTAATCCCAGCTACTTGGGAGGCTGACAGCTGAGGATTGCTTGAACCCTGGAGGCAGAGGTTGCAGTGAGCCAAAATCATGCCACTGCGCTCCAGCCTGGGAGATAGAGCAAGACTCTATCTCCAAAAATCAATCAATTAATTAATAATAATAAAAGAAAAATGGTTCCCCAGCAGAGAAACGCTGCTACTCTGAACTTGCTTAGTTTATGTCTTTGAACTCAAAATATCTGAGACAGGTCTCAGTCAATTTGGAAAGTTTATTTTGCCAAGGTTAAGGAGGCACCCATGACACACCCTCAGCAGGTCCTGATAACATGTGCCCAAGGTGATCGGGGCACAGCTTGGTTTTATACATTTTAGGGAGACACAAGACATCAATCGATACGTGTAAAATGTACATTGGTTAAGTTGGAAAAGGTACAATTTGAGGCAGGGGGGGGGCTTCCAGGTCGTAGGTAGATTGATTCTTTTGAGTCTCTGATTAGCCTTTCACTAAATACACGATTTACATGTGAGAGGAGGGTAGCGGAATAGTCACTTATCCGTTGGTCTGGCTTAATGAAATAATAGGGCAAGGGAAGCAATCAGATATGCGTTTGTCTCACACAAGCAGATGGACGACTTTGAGTTCTGTCTGTTCTTTGTCCATAAAGAATTTTCTTGAGGGCAAATTTTGAGGGGGGTCTATAGCTTTTATTTTTTTAATTTTTTTTAATCTTTGTAGCTATCTTTTGTAGGAACAGAATGGGAGGCAGGATTTCCTGACAGTTCCCAGCTCAACTCTCCCCTTTGGCTTAGTGATTTGGGGGTTGCATTAGTCTGTTCTCACACTGCTAATGAAAACATTCCCAAGATTGGGTGATCCATAAAGGAAAGAGGTTTAATTGACTCACAGCATGGCTGGGGAGGCCTCAGGAAACTTACAGTCATGCTGGGAGGTAAAGCAAACATGTCTTTCTTCACATGATGGCAGGAAGGAGAAGAATGAGTGAAGTAGGGGGAAAGCCCCTTATAAAACCATCATATCTCATGAGAATTCACTATGATGAGAACAGAATGGAGGTCACCACCCCCATGACTGAGTGACCTCCCACGAGGTCCCTCTCATGACACATGGGGATTATGGGAACTACAGTTCAAGAGGAGATTTGAGTGGGGACACAGCCAAACCATTTAGAGGTCCTGAGATTTACTTGCCTTTTGCATATCTTTTGTAACATTTTTATCATCGCCTGATTTCTGAAGTGCCAGGATTCTTCAATTCTTTGGCCCATTTCCCGTGAAGCAGGAATGGCTGCAAACAAACCTCTTAAATACCGAACTGGGAAGGAAGTGGTGGTTTATTTGGCCAGGAGCAGCGGCAGCTTAGATGCCTAACAACCGAGCTCCCCAACAAAGAAAATCCTTGCCCTTTTAAAGGCTTACAACTCTAGAAGTTACATTTGAAAGGGTCCTGGGCTTACAACTCTAGAAATTACATGTGAATGTGTCTTGATCCATGAAGTAGGCATGGGGTACCTGATTTACGTGGGGGTTTGATCATGTTTAAGCAAAAACAATGTCTTCCGGAAAGATGCCTCCATACCATGCCTGCGATCTACAGGACTGCGATTAGGGGTGGTGCCTGGGTCTGCCAGCCTTTACTTCTCCTATTGAAATGCGGTGTAGAAATCTAAAGGGAAGGGCTCTTAGAAGCTTAAAAGGATTAAGGATCTCCTTCCTCACCTGGATAATAGAAATATAGAATACGCAGTGTTCCCAGCAATGCGATGTGCTCTTTGGAGTCTCTGAACCATGAGGAACTCAGTTATTTCTCATTATGCCTTTTTCCTTTTCTAATTATTGCTTTATATTTTCATCAGACATCTTGGTTCAAGATACCTTGGTCTTTGGGCCCTCTCCCATGGAAGAAGTAAATTAAACAATTTAATTTACACTAAAATTAATGAAGGATCGCAGAGCCCTTGCCTGGGGCGGTCGGCCAATGCCACCTCTGCAGCCTCAGCGCTGGCCTGATTAGGTTGCGTGGGCAACTCCCGCAAGAGAACAGGGGGAGGGGAGGGAAGAGGAGGAGGCAAGGCCGCCAGTTGGCTGGAGACAGGTTGAAGGATGGATGTGGGTAAACCTCCCCTGATGATTTTCCAAAGGAGTAATCCTTTGAAATGCCCAAGGCAGCAGCTCTCAGCCAGAGTAAGTGAGAGCCTTGGCAGCACTTCCAGCCCCTCCATTTAAACTCCTTTGACTCACAGGCTGAATTCCCATTTCACAAGGGTCTGATGCATTCCCTATATTGAATTCTTAACCCTGAGCAATATGGCATTTGCTTTGACGGTGCCAGAGGCGGGAAGATGCATAATGAACCTTTCTTCAAAAATCCAATATTTCATAGCCATATAAGAACATAGAGGCACCAACATTCATTTAGCTATTGCCCATTTGTGAGATTATTTGACTGGTGTCCTTTGTATTAGTTATAAATAATTGTGAGAGGTATCTTTGACCTACATCTTTGTTTGAATTTCTGATCTTTTGTAAAAGAAGCTTGGTCCATTTCAATAACACATAGTTTCTACACTTAGGCCTGGACAAGTTGACAGTTTGCATCACACACACACACCCCATGAGGTTGTCTACAGTTATTATTTTATTTTATTTTATTCTGAGACACAGTCTCGCTCTGTCAGCCAGGCTGGAGTGCAGGGGCATGATCTCGGCTCACTGCAATCTCTGCCTCCTGGGTTCAAGCAATCCTGCCCCTTCGGCCTCCTGAGTAGCTGGGATTACAGGCTTGCACCACCATCCCCAGCTAATTGTTGTATTTTTAGTAGAGAAGGGGTTTCACCGCATCAGCCAGGCTGGTCTGGAACTCCTGACCTCAAGTGATCTGCCCACCTCAGCTTCCCAAAGTGCTGGGATTATAGGCTTGAGCAACCGTACCTGGTCACCATTATTATTTTTTATTTGGACATACATGTGTATTCTTGGGAAAACAAATATAAAAATACAGAACAATGGAAAATAAAACAGTTCAACAGTATGATCTATTTTTTCAGATGTTTTACCTCCACATCCAGATGTATATATGTTCATGTATATATGTACATAAGTAATTTAAAAATTCTAACAATATCTTTGACTCTACAATATATCAAAGAAATTAACCATGTGTGGTGGTGCACACCTATAGTCCTAGCTACTGGAGAGGCTGTGGCAGAAGGATTTCTTGAGCCCTGGAGGTTGGGACTGCAGTGAGCTGTGATTGTGCCACTGCACTCCAGCCTGGACAACACAGTAAGACCCTATCTCAAAATATATATATACAAAATATTTACATTAAAATTAATGAAGGATTACAGAATGAACCGCTCAGGAGTTTAAATATATATGTACATTTACATATATATCACCCCAGGCAAGGGCTCTGTGTGTGTATATATATATATATGCATGCATGTATATATTTGAGAGTTCCAAATATATATATGAAAACTCTCAAATATATACATACATATCTTTAATTTATTCAGATATATATTTGAAACTCTCAAATATATACTTGCATATATACATATAAAAAATACATACATAGAGACCCTGTCTTAGTGTATATATGTGCGTGTGTATAAGGTGCAAACACACACACGTACTATCAGTTGAAAAAGTGCCTTTGGAGCAACACCAAAATAAAATAAATGAAAAAGCACTGCATTCAATGCCCATGTAGTCGGGACTCTTAATGCGTGCCACAGAAATCAACTCTGGCTAATTTAAGCTGAAAAGAAATGCATTCTAAAGAGCTGGGTAGCTCACAGGTTGACAGGAAGGCTGTTAGGCCAGGCTCGTAGAAGGCATAGGAAATATATAAGTGAGGTAGGATAGCCAGCACGACGGTCCAAATGCCACCACCAACAGCTACACCCTCACTGCCACTGAGGGGCGGAGAGTCCCTCCTTGGGACCATGACACTTTGGGTGCTGCCTGGGGTCAGACGGAGCCTCCAAAACAGGTTCTTTGCAGCCCTAGCTCCAGATCGAAAGGCCAGGGTGTTGCCTCCCAATGGCCAGGCCTGGGTCACATGCCCAGATTCCAGTTGCGTGAGCGGATGCTGACATTGATGGCCTTTGGGGCTTCTAAGTTGAGGTGGGGATACATACCAAGACGCCTGAGATGAAGCGTCCCCCAGTGTAGAAGGGAAGCCTGGGTGCTCTGTGTCTGACACTGAACCATCACATTTCCACGAGGGCAGTCAGTCTCCAGCGTCAGCCACAGTGTCCCCTGGAGAGCTTCACGAAACATGGACTCCTGAGCTGCATGCCTCGACTTAGCAAGTCGGGCTTGAGACCTGCAGCCTTGCATTTCTCATCAGCACTGGGGTGCTGAATTCTTCCTGTGGGTACCAGCCCATAGAAAGAACACACTTTGACAATGACCCTAGGATGCCTATTTATTTTCAATTCACCTTAGCATGCATGGGTGCATACAATTCCATAGCTCTTTCTTCTTTCTTAGCTCAAAGTTTAAGCTGTGTTCACAGTTGGTACAAAGAATATTCTAGATCACTTGCAGCCATTGGCAGTTTTTCACACAGAATTTCAGAATAGCACAGAGCTTTTTACGGTCCACAGCCCTTGTCCAGCGTTGCCATCGTTTGAATCGCAGCATAATTTTGAGATGTATGAAAGAAATGTGAGCTTTTCTGCTCCTTCATGTTTAAGGGAAGCTGTGGTTTTTCTTTGTTTAATGGAATGAAGCTTAGCTTCACATTACATAGTTTTTCTTGGGAAATGAGCCCGAAGCTTCTGACAGCTATCACCCTCTGAGTGACGGACATTTGCAGTGAATGAATCCGCTGCGTGACTTCTCCAAATCTGAAGGTTTCTGTGATCTTTCGAGAGAGTTTGGCAACTTCGACTGCCTCTCCTAGCACCGTCTAGCCTGAAACGGCCAGTCTTCAAAGTAACTTTCTATTGCTTCTTTGTAGTGTACACTTTTTCTTTGTTTTACTTTGGAAAATGTTTTGACATAGGAAAAAGAACAGGGTGTTTACAGCAGACATGGGTATCACCGCTGTGTGGGATGAACACACATCACCCACTTGCTATCATTGCTTCTGACCTTTTCTTTCCTCTTAAAATAAACAGCACATTACTGATTTCACTGATATTTCTTTTATATGCCATTTCAGTTTTTTCCTTTTCTTTTTTTTTGAGACGGAGTCTTGCTGTCTTGCCCAGGCTGGAGTGCAGTGGCATGGTCTCAGCTCTCTGCAGCCTCTGCCTCCCAGGTTCAAGAGATTCTCCCGCCTCAGCCTCCTGAGTATCTGGGATTACAGGTGCCCATCACTATGCCCGGCTGATTTTTGTATTTTTACTAGAGACGAGTTTTCTCCATGTTGGTCAGACTGGTCTGGAACTCCTGACCTCGTGATCTGCCCACCTTGGCCTCCCAATGTGCTGGGATTACAGGCGTGAGCCACCCCGCCCAGCCTGTTTCTTTCTCTCTATTCCTTTTCAGAAACAAACACTGTCCAGGCTTTTGGGTGTTTTCTTCTAACCCATGTTTTGTAAAGAACTTTTAAAGCAAATATTCAGGATCCAAATTTAAATTGAAATTCTACCATCTGTTTGGCTCCTACCTCAAACCCTACACACACACACACACACACACACACACACACACACACACACACACACACACACACACACACACACATTAATTTAGGCTGATCATAGACCGAAAAGCATAGACATATGTGGAGTGTAGAAGGAAACAGGAGAATATGTTCTCAATTGGAGGTAGACAAAGGTTTCCTGGACAGAACATGAAAATCACAAACCATAAAAAAAATGGACTCATGGACGTCATCAAAATTTAAATCTTCAAAATGACAGAATATTTCAGTTAAACAGGAGGAATAATTTCAAGAGATCTATCATACTTTCTGATGACTGTCAATAACGATATAGTGTATACTTGAAAATTGCTGCGAGTAGATTTTAAATATTCTCATCCCAAAAAACTGATAAGCATATGAGATCATGTATATGTTAAATAGCCTGATTTAGCCATTGCATAATGTGTACATATGTCAAAACCTCACATTAGACACCACAAATAATACATACAGTGTGTTTGCTTGCCAATTCCATAAATAAATAAAATTTTAGAAAATATTTTCAAATTTATTGTAAAATCCAATTTTATAAACAACTGTTTAGACTGAGCGCACTGGCTCATGCCTGTAATCCCAGCATTTTGGGAGGCCCAGGCAGGAGGACTGCTTGAGCCCAGGAGTTGGAAGCTGCGGTGAGTTACGACTGCACCACTGCACTCCACTGGGTGACTGAGAGGCTGTCTCAAAAAGATAAAAGGCAAATGATAATAATAAGTTCTTAAACTTCAGCTCTTTAACTGGAACCACTAAGGATATAAAAGGCAAGGCACAGATTAGGAAAAAAATATTTTCAACAAATCTATTTGAGAAAAGAATTGTAAGCAGAATATATGAAATATATTTTAAAAGTCTCACAACTGAATACTAAAAAGACAAACAATCCTGTAAAGATTGTGCCCAACATCTAGATATTTCACAGGAGAAAATATACAAATGGCTAATAAGCGCGATCAGTATAAAGATACACAACATCATTTGTCTTAGATAAGTTACAAATTAAAACAGCCGTGAGTCACTCACTTCTTGCCCAGAAAAAAACTTAAGTTTGAAAGACTGAAAATACCAAATGTTGGCAAGGATATGGAGTAAATGAGAGTCTCAGACATTACTGAGAGGAGTGTAAAATGTTACAATCACTTTGGAAACCTGTTTGGCAGTTTCTGTGGTTTTTTTTTTTTTTTCTTTTTTTGAGACAGAGTCTCTTGCTCCGTCACCCAGGCTGGAGTGCAGTGGTGCGATCATGGCTCCCTGCAGCCTCAGATTCCTGGGCTCAAGAGATCCTCCCGCTTCAGCCTCCTGAGTGGCTGGAACTACGGGCACATGCCACCCTACCCAGCTCAGGTTTAATTTTTGTTTGTTTTGGTAAAGACAGGGTCTCACTGTAATGCCCAGGCTGGTCTCAAACTCTTGAGCTCAATCTATCTTCCCCACTTAGCTCCCAGAAGTCCTAGGATTATAGGTGTGAGCCACTGTGCCTGGTCGGCAGTTTCTTATAAAGGTAAACACATATTTGTTCTTCGACCCAAACATTCCTCTCCTAGGTGTTTTCCCAAGAGAAGTGAAAAGATATGTCCATGAAATGATGTGTACAAGATTGTTCACTGTAGTCTTGATCGTAATAGCACAAGCTAGACACAACCAAATGTCAATCAACCAGAGAACAGATAAACACAATTGCCATGAACGTATTCAATGAAATGCTGTTCAATGACAACATGGAATGAACCAGTCGTGTTCTAACGACACCGATGAATATCGAAACTGTTCCACCTGCTCAGAGGATTCCCCCTTCATGCAGAACCTCATTTAGACCCTCCTCCTGTGTGACCCATAGACTTTGCCTCCCGTCCCTTGGGTCCTCCAGGGTCATTAAACCACAGCTTCCAGGCACCAGGCTTGGGCAGATTCTCTCAGGAAAAAAGCCAGCTCTGAGCTCTCCCTTAATTAACTGGATTCCTGCTCGTTCCTAACGTCTGCCCTCTGGAGTTCTCTGCCTTTCCTGTCAGTGCAGAGACACATTGGTTTGTTCGTGCACTTTTCTGCATCAGATGCAGAGAGTTGCATTCACTATATTTCTCCATTTAGGATAGGACATCATCTTACATCCACACAAAGCCTCTCTCTTATTTATTTGTTTGTTTGCTCGTTTGTTTATTTCCTGGTGTCTCTGTTTCCCACTCCTATTCCACCCCCAGTAATATGGGTGATTATCCAAAGGATTTTAATGTGTGGCTGTTGGTGCAAAGCTTGCATTTTTGTTTTTGGTGAATACGTGTGTGTGTGTGTGTGTGTGTGTGTGTGTATACATATTTTTTTTCTTTTTTGAGACCCAGTCTCACCTGTGATGTGATCAAAGCTCACTGCAACCTCCACCTCCTGGGTTCAGGCGATTCTGGTGCCTCAGCCTCCTGAATAGCTGGGATCACAAGCATCTGCCACCACGCCCAGCTAATTTTTGTATTATTTTTTAAGTAGAGATGGGGTTTCGCCATGTTGAGCAGGCTGATCTGGAACTCCTGACCTCACGTGGTCTTCTCATCTCAGTTTCCTACCGCACCCAGCTGTATATATGTGTATAGATGTATTTGAGACAAGGTCTGTCGCCCAGGCTGGAGTGCAGTGATACAGTCACAGCTCACTGTAACTTGAGTTCATGCAACTCTCCCATCTTAGCCTCCCAGATAGCTAGGACTACAGGTGTGCACCACCAGACCTAGCTAATGCACTTTTTAATTTTTATAGAAAACAGATCTGGCTATGTTACCTAGGCTAGTCTTGACTTCCTGGCCTCAAGCAATCCTCCCACCTCCGTCTCCCAATGCTCTGGAATTAGAGGCATGACCCACTGCACTGCATGTTTAATATACATAAATGGTATTCTGTTTTTTCATTCATTTATCAGACATGTATTGAGTATTCACTATGTGCCAACTGCTACTTTCTGCCTAGGGATAGTAGTAAAAAAAATCACAAAATATATTTTATTCTGTTCTTTATTTGGTTCACTAATCTATGCTTTTAAGAGCTGATCATATTGTTCTGTGTGCATTCACCTCATTACCACCACCTGCCTGCCGAATATTGAACTCTGTAGAGCTAACTAGCCACTGTTATTACTTTAGTATAGATCCTTCCAGAATCTATTCCCTCCTCCCCCCAAAAAATATACTATTTTGTTGAGCGATATTTTTTTCTTTTCCCACAAATAAGATCAGAGTCATTTAGCATTCTTGCTTTTCATTTCACTCAGTATCATGGCAGGCCAGGCGCAATGGCTCACACCTATAATCCCAGCGCTTTGGAAGGCCAAGGCAGGTGGATCATCTGAGGTCAGGAGTTTGAAACCAGCATGGCCAACATGGCGAAACCCCGTCTCCACTAAAGAAATACAAAAAATAGCTGGTTATGGTGGTATGTACCTGTAAAGCCAGCTACTCACAAGGCTGAGGCAGGAGAATCGCTTGAACCCAGGAGATGGAGGCTGCAGTGAGCAGAGAATGTGCCACTGCACTCCAGACAGCGCAAGACTCCATCTCAAAAACAACAGCAACAAAACAGTATGTCAGTATATTAAGCACTCAGATCTCTTGACCTGTGGCATACATTCCATGTAAGGATATTTTACATAGCTAGTTTTTCTAATGATGGACACTTGAGTCTAGTCTTTTTTCCATTTCAGAGGAATCCTTCAGACAACGTATGTGCTCTTGCCTTTATGCACACAGGAGCGAGGATTTTTCTAGGAGAGATTCCAGGAAGCAGAATTGCCAGGTTGTAGGACATGTACGTTTTCAGCTTTGGAAGGTCTGGGTGGGAGGATTGCTTGAGGCTAGGAGTCCGAGACTAACCTGGGCCTCAGAGACCCATCTCTACAAAACAATGCCCGAGGTGTGGTGGTGTGCTCCTGTAGTCCCAGCTACTTGGGAGGCTGAGGCGGGAGGATCTGTTGAGCCTAGGAGTTTGAGGATGCAGTAAGCTATGATTGCCCCACTGTACTGCAGTCTGGGCAACTGAATGACATCCTGTCTTTAAAAAAAAAAAAGTTACTACAACAATATAGAAGACGTTTTCTTACCAAATTCTCTCCAACCCTCAACACCATCAAAGGTTAATTTTTTTGCCAACTTGGTAGATTGAAAGTTTTAAGTTGCATTTCCCTGATGACTAGTAAGGTTAAACAAATCCTAACAAGATTCCCATGGAATCACTAAATCTACCCTAAAATATATGTGGCAAAAAAGAAAATAGGTAGGAAGATCTAAGATTGAAAAGAAAAAGAACAAAGGGTCACCATATATCAAGACATACATATACCTATGTAGTACTGTCCATAAATTGAAGAGTCTAGATTAATGGAATGGACTGGGAACCCATATATATGCCCAGGTCTGTATGGGAACTTAGCATGAAGCTTGTGCTAAATCACTTGTGCAAAGGAAGAGACGGTCAGTACAATTGGGGCAACTGCCTATCTACTGGAGATGTAAAAAAGCTACATACTCACCCAACAGCATTTATAAAAAGAAGCTACACATAGATTAAACACACGCAAGAATTCTAAAATGGTTAGGTGTAAATAGTGTAGAATATATTTATACCATTGAGTTAAACACCTTAAGACACCCATAGCCAGAGGGAGAAAACAAACGGCTTTGACTAAATGAAAATTTAAAACCTCCGCATGGGGAAAGCCGCCATAAAAAAAAACAAAAACCAAGCTACAGACCAGGAGAAAATGTTTGCAGCATTCATAATACACAAAGGATTAGCATGCAAGATATATAAAAGGTGTAAAGATTTAAAAAGAAAAGGTGGACAACCCAAGGGTAAGCTGAATATCTTTGATGAGCTTTCCAAGTTTGTTTTCTGCAACCTGAATTTGAGTTTCAGCATCATTGGTGGATATAACTTCTGATGTATTTTTTTTCTGTTATGTTTTTAGTATTCTTAAATCTCTTTCTTTTCTTGGCGAATTCCCTTTTTTTTCTCAAATTAAAAAACTTCGATCCCAGTCTTCAATCATCATTGCTCTTGTTTCATAGATAATATTGTGTGTGTGTGTGTGTGCAGTGTGTGTGTATGTTTCACTTAGAACACAAAATGAATGGCTTTTAAGCTTTTTTTCTTTCGCAGCCCGTTTTTAGTGGTATTCTCTGCTGCTACAGAGTTTCCCTCCTTCTACAGTGCAGACATTTTCTTTGCAATATTCTATGGGGTTTTATTTCCCTGTTTATCCTTCAGAGAAGAAAGATCTACCCTAGTTACAAATACCAGGACACAGAATGGCTGGTTCTTCTTGGCCTTCCTCTTTGGTCTTCTGGATGTCAACAGAATTCCAAACTTGGTTCTTAAACAGAAGGGGCCATTCAATATCAATATGGGTGTGATTAGCAAGCACACATGTGATGCAGTTTTGAGGAGGACCCTTTATCGTTCCATCTTCTCGTTGTGGGAGTGCTGCTGACCTCTGGCTAATCTGACACAGGCTGAACAGTCATTTACCATTCTTTAAAATTGCCGTTCTCAGAATACCAGCTTCACTTCTGCAATGGTGAATTTTATGTGTTACCTTGACTAGACTACAGGATGCCCAGATATTTGGTCTAACACTCTTGTGGGTATTTCTGTGATGGTGTTTTTGGATGAGATAAATATTTACATCAATAGACTGAGTAATGCAACCTGTCCTTCCTAATCTGGGTGGGCCTTGTGCAATCACTGGAAGCCCTGAATAGAACAAAAAGGCTGACTGGCCCTTCCCTGGGCAAGAGAAAACTCCCCATGCCTGACTGCCTTCCAAGTGGGGCATCAGTGTTGGCTGTACTTCTCTGGCTGTATTTGTTCGTTTTCACGCTGCTGATAAAGACATACCCAAGACTGGGTAATTTATAAAGACACAGAGGTTTAATGGACTCACAGTTCCACGTGACTGGGGAGGCCTCACAATCATGGTGGAAGACAAACGGCATGTCTTACATGGTGGCAGCAAGAGAGATTGAGAGAGCCAAACCAAAAGGGAAACCCTCCTTTTTTTGATGGAGTCTCGCTCTGTTGCCCAGGCTGAAATGCAGTGGTGCGATCTCAGCTCACTGCAACCTCTGCCTCCTGGGTTCAACAGATTCTCCTGCCTCAGCCTCCTGAGTGGCTGGGATGACAGGCATGCACCACTGTACCTGGCTAATTTTTGTATTTCTTTTTTTTTTTTTTTTTAGTAGAGATGGGGTTTTGCCCTGTTGACCAAGCTGGTCTTGAACTCCTGACCTCAGGTGATCCACCCATCTTGGCCTCCCAAAGTGCTGGGATTACAAGTGTGAGCCACAACGCCCGGCTGGGACACCCTCTGTATAACTACTAGGAGAGCAGCGTGGGGAAAACCCCTCCAGTGATTCAGTTATTTCCCACTGGGTCCCTCCCACAACACGTGAGAATTATGGGAGCTACAATTCAAGGCGAGATTTGAGTGGGGGACACAGCCAAACCATGTCATCTGCCTTCAGGCTTCCTCTCCCTTTAAAGGGAGTTCACCAAGAGAAGAGACGGAAACATGGGCTCTTCCTGAGTCCTGAGCCTGACACACTTTGGGCTGGGACTCCACAATCAGCTCTCCTGGGTCTCCAGCTTGCCACCTCACCCTGCAGATATTGGGGCTTATGAGCCTCCATAATCACATAAGCGATATGTGTATATGTATATATTATATAAACACACACTATATGTGTATCCACATATATGTGTATATATATATTGCTCATATATTTATATATATGGATATATATAGACATATATATCTGAATTTTGTTTGCTACTATTCCTAGTAGGCTATATATATATATATATATATATATATATATATATAGACTCCAAATAAATAAGTAGATAACTAAAACCCCATAGAACAGTGCACAGAAAATTTCTGCACAGTTGAAGAAGGGGTACTCTGTAGAAGTAAAGAATAGCACGGTAAAGGGGGAAAACAAAAAGCTTAATATATATGCATAGCTGTCTCTTTGCGAACACACACACACACACACACACACACACACACATTTTTATCCTATTAGCTCTGTTTCTCTGGGGAACCTGGCTAGTACTGCTTCCTGAGGAACAGTGTGGGGTGCCTTTCCTGCTCAGCAGAAAACCACAGGCCCCTTCCCTCATCCCAAAGAATCCGTGTCATTACTTTCCTTTTTTTATTTTATTTTACTTTAGGTGTATACTGTATCCAGCATTTCTCCCCATATTATCCCTCCCTACCCCCCCCAACTGCCCCCCGTGTGTGATGTTCCCCTCCCTGAGTCCACGTGTTCTCATTGTTCAACACCCACTTATGAGTGAGAACATGCGGTATTTGGTTTTCTGTTCTTGTGTCAGTTTGCTGAGAATGATGGCTTCCAGATTCACCCAAGTCCCTACAAAGGACACGAACTCATCGTTTTTTGTGGCTGCATAGTATTCCATGGTGTATATGTGCCACATTTTCTTTGTCCAGTCTATCATTGATGGGCATTTGGGTTGGTTCCAGGTCTTTGCTGTTGTACACAGGGCTGCAGTGAACATACGTGTGCATGTGTCTTTATAGTAGAATTATTTATCTTTCTTTGGGTATACACCCAGTAATGGGATTGCTGGGTCACATGGAGTTTCTATTTCTAGATCCTTGAGAAGTCACCACACTGTCTTCCACAATGGTTGAACTAATTTACACTCCCACCAACTGTGTAATTACTTTCATGACCATGGACAGCGCCTCAGCCTGGCTATAACCTCAGCCTGGCATCTCCCAAACCTCTGCTGATCTCTGTAAAGTAAGAGAATTAGAACTGCAAAAATTACATCACGTAAGGGGTTTCAGCTTCTTCAAACCTTGACATCCATATATATTCAATGAGAAGTGAGTCTTGCCTCTTTGTTGTGGTACCCTAAATGCTGCAGTCAGGTGCTGGACGTTCTCTTGTGCTGTTTGAAGATCTGCTCTCAGGCGGGCGTGGTGGCTCATCCATGTAATCCCGGCACTTTGAGAGGCTGAGGGCGGGTGGATCACCTGAGGTCAGGAGTTCGAGACCCGCCTGGCCAGCATCCTAAAATCCTGTCTCTATTAAAAATACAAAAATTTTAAAAATTAAACTTTTTTTAAAAAAATGGTGTAGTGGCAGCTGCCTGTAATCCCAGCTAGTTGGAAGGCTGAGCAGGAGAATTGCTTGAACCCGGGTAGGGGAGGTTGCAGTGAGAGAGATGGTGCCACTGCACTCCAGCCTGGGCAACAGAGCAAGATTCTGTCTCAAAAAATTTCTTAAAATATTAAAAATAAAACATTAAAGAACTCAAATGGAGGAGTATGTGGTTTCCTACTTAAAACGTGATGTTTCCAATAAATTACAGATCTTAGGTTAAACCAGAATTCTGTAGAAGATGCGATTTCTTCCCTGCTTTAGGCATTTGTCTCAGGGGTGAGTTCATTTCACAAGCATTTCTCCGTTTAGCCAGGATTTCTTCCCTTTCTCTCCCTCTGCCCCTTCCAGTTCTCTCTGTTGGTCCAGCCCACTTAATATTAATTCCTTTCCATCATCTTAAAAGCTTTAATTAGTTACTGCGATATGTTCCCTAAGAGCTCTGGAGTCTGATTCATCAAAGTGATAACAGGAAGATATTTTGGGAATTTGTACCAATTGAAATGACTAAATTATTTCCCCATTTGTTATTTATCTACTTAAGGATATTGTAATGCTTGGTACCAAATTTATGCTCAAGAAACTGACTATGCATAAAGCTGTTTTTTTTCCAGGGTGAGTGTCACATAAATGTAGAACTTCGGTTTTATTTTGTAGCAACACATTTTTGAGTCATTATAAAGAAGGTAAGATTAAATCAGAATAGATTGGGCCTTGCTTGAAGATGTTTCCGGGAGGGGCGAATATCAGCTGGGCGAATGGCGGGGACATCTGATACGATGACGTAGATCACCATCATGAAAGGAATTTCCAAGAATGGGGCTTCAGAAATACAGCTTTGCCACCCTAAGACAAGCAGCCCTCCTCTGTATAGCCTGCTCTATGAAGAAAGGAAAATCATATCACAACGTGCTCCCCGTGCAAAAGTGACATGACTGTCCCAACTCCAGAGTCCCTCTCTATAAATGCCAGAATGCCCAGCGCGTCAGATCACCCAAAAAGTCACGGAGATCAATTCCTAAGTGACGTGCATTTAGCTGCTTCTCTGATGCTGTTACCCCACTTCCTCTCCCTTAAATACCAATCCAGAAAATAAGGCGCCCTATGTAGAATCTCCAATGCCATCTGTGTGCAGCTTTCAGTCACTCAGAGAAGAAAGAGAACACGGGAGGGAATTAGCATTTACAGAGGGCCTGTGGCTGCCAGCATTTAGCATCCCTCATGTGTGCCCTGAGCATAAGCATGGCCTACATCTAATGTGCTAGATACATTCTGGTCTCATTTCACAAACGAGGGAACTGAGGCTTAGCTTTGCCGTGAGGAACTTAGTCTAGCTCTATGGCTTTGTTTATTTCTTAGAGATAGTGTCTTGCTCTGTCTCCCAGGCTGGAGTGCAGTCGTGCAGTCAGAGCTCACTGCAGCCTCAGTTTCCTGGGCTCAAGCCATCCTCCCACTTCAGCCTGCCAAGTAGCTGGGACTCCAGGCGCACACCACCGTGACTGTCTATAGTTTTCAAAAATTTTTTTGTAGAGACAGGGTCTCAGTATGTTGCCCAGGCTGGTCTTGAACTGCTGAGCTCAAGCAATTCACCCCCCTCAGCCTCCCAAGGTGCTAGGATTACAGGCATGAGGCACCATACCTGGCTTAAAAGTTTTTACTCTTAGTTGCAATGAGTGCATTGGTGTAGTTGGGTGATTCGTTGTTTATTTGTGAATTGAAGATGGTGCTCCATTGCATTTGTGGGCCAACCCAGCTTCTAAGAGATCTTCGGGAACCGTAGGAAAGAAATTTACAGAGGGGAGAGGAGAAGTGTCTTCTCAGGGAGAATGAGAAGGTGTAGAAATTATGGTGGGTCCAGTTTTTATAAATTATATATTTCACCTACATTTCTTCTTTTGAAGCTAATACCCATCCTCACATCTCTACCTTTATTAGTTAATGCCTAGCAGAGAAAAAAAATGAGTAACAACCTCTCACTACCCTGGAATGCTGGAGGTCTAGGATTTTCCTTCACTGATTTTCCAAGAAACCTTGTAAATGAGATTTACAGTAATGTAAAGTACTTAGAGTATTGTTCAGATAAAATGCAATATGACAGTCTAATGTCGTTATGTTATAGTCTAAATGTAATTACGGGAGGTGTAACCCCCAAGTTAGGCAGTGCTGAGGGTACAAGAATGGACCTGTGAGCTTTTAGGGATAATTACTTATGGAAGT
The DNA here is from genome assembly GCA_004027715.1 of Plecturocebus donacophilus. Lineage (NCBI taxonomy): Eukaryota > Metazoa > Chordata > Mammalia > Primates > Pitheciidae > Plecturocebus > Plecturocebus donacophilus. Next base: position 9,171 of record PVKP010028937.1, on the reverse strand, counting down.
ACTAATAGTTAAGGGGTTCAAAGCCAGGCGAGCTCCACGAGCTCCTATCATTTATTTTTGCCTCGCTAAGTGTATTAGCGTGTTATCAAAGTACTCTAACAAGCACAGCTTGCAGGCATCAGTGAATGCTGCAAACGGAAGCAGAGATGCTAATGTACCCGTGTATTTCTCTGGCTGGATTCCAGGCTGCGTGGAGCTTTTCTTCATTTAGAAGTGACTGTAAAGGTGGATGTGTTGCTCTTGTGCCACCAACCCTCCCGCCAGCATCCCAGGAAGAAATCAGCTCAGCCACAGGGCAAAATCCCAGCAGCTCAGACTCATCCCCTGATCTTATGCGAGAATGGATTCTGTCTCTGAGAACCCAGGCGAAGCGGCAATGATCAACATCAGGGAGAAATTGGGGAGGAACATCTGGTGAATTGGAGTCAGCTTTCAGAACAAAGCAGGGTCCTCACTTTTATGGTCCTGTAGGGCAGGATGACATTCCTTGCTTCAAGCAGTCAAGGACCCACGCCCGAGCTGCCATTCCCCAGTGTCACATTGGGTGAATCCCGCTTGTCAGAGTCTGTTCAGGACTAGACTTTGTTTTTGGGACAGAAGAAGACACGTGAGATGCTATATCTAGCTATCTCTAGCCTCCCTGAGTGAGATCTGAGCAATACATCTCTCTCTCCTCATCAGTAACAAACTGGCATAAACGCTTAGCCAAGATGGGCTTGGAGATTTGTTTTTGCCTTTTCTTTTCTTTTTTAGATTCAGGAGGTGCATGTGTAGGTTTCTTAAATGGATATATTGTACAATGCTGGGATTTGGGCTTGTACTGAATCCACCACTCAAATAGTGAACGTGATACCCAATAGGTCGTCTTTAAGCCCTTGCCCTCTCCCTCTCTCCCCGCTCTAGGAGTCTCTAGTGTCCATGGTTGTCATCTTTGTGTCTGTGTGGACCCAATGTTTAGCTCCCACTTAAGTGAGTACATGGAGTGTTTGCTTTTCTGTTTCCATCTTAATTCACTTAAAACAATGACCTCCAGCTGCACCCACGTTGCTGCAGAGGCCATGGCTACACCCTTTTTCATGGCTGCATAGTATTCCCTGGTGTAAACCTACTACATTTTCTTTATCCAGTCCACCATTAATGGGCACCTAGGTTGAGTCCACGTCTTTGCTATTGTGAATAGTGCTGCAGTGAACATACACATGCGGGTGTCTTTGGTCAAATGATTTACTTTCCTTTGGGTAGATAGCCAGTAAAAATCAGATTGCTGGGCTGAGTGGTTGTTCTGTTTTAAACTCTTCGGGAAATCTCCAAACTGCTTTGAGATTTCTTGATCTTGTTGGAATTGGCCCATGACAATTCCATCCAGTCTTTGCAGGGATGAATGGATGGAACTATCACACAGTCATGCAGGCTCCTTCCTGCCAGATGAACAAAGAAGAAATAGCTGAGGCTCTTACAGTCCCAGAGAGAGGGAGGGCAGAAAGACAGCAGCCTGCCTTCCCTTGGTGAGAGTCTGGGCAAGGTCATGCATTCTGCTTTCTTTTTTTTTTGAGACAGAGTCTTTCTCTGTCACCCAGGCTGGAGTGCAGTGGCACAATCTTGGCTCCCTGCAACCTCTGCCTCCTGGATTTAAGCAGTTCTCTGCCTCAGCCTCCCGAGTAGCTGGGATTATGGGCGCGTGCCACCACGCCCGGCTACTTTTTTTGTATTTTTAGTGGAGATGGAGTTTCACCATCTTGGTCAGGCTGGTCTTGAACTCCTGACCTTGTGATCCACCCGCCTCGGCCTCCCAAAGTGCTGGGATTGCAGGTGTGTGCCACCATGCCCGGCCCGCATTCTACTTTCAACGGTCCTATGGAGCACAGCTGCCCTCGCTGCCCTTGGAGAACTGCTGTTGCGTCCTTTCCTCTCCTGGGCTTCTATGGCACCTCTCTTGTCCTTCCAACATAGCTCCAGTTTGTTGCCTAACTCAGTTTCCAAGGATTTCTGGCTGTTTACAGAATGACTTCACTAAGACGATGAAAGGCTCTAGGCTACCATTCTGTGAGAGACGCTTCCCTGACTCCCTTTAAAAGGGCATTCTTTTTTTCAAAGAAGAAGGGAAAATGACTTCAATAAATTTTAAACACACACACACACACACACACACACACATACACACATACACACACACACACACACATATCTTAGTAAAATATGGAAAGGTTATATCTGAAATGTGGTTTTCCCTCCAAAACGCTATCATATGTTATGAAATATTCAAGGTCAAACAGTGCTAGTGAAGGTTGCCATTTATTGACTGTTTCCTCTGGGCCAGCTATAACAATAAAAATTTTACAAGTGCTGCCTCATTTCAGCCTCACAGCTGTCCAATTCATTAGTATTATTATCCTCGTTTTAGTTATTTATTTATTATTATACTTTAAGTTCTGGGGTACATGTGCAGAACGTGCAGGATTGTTACATAGGCACACACGTGCCATTGTGGTTTGCTGCACCCATTACTCCGTCATCTACATTAGGTATTTCTCCTAACGCTCTGCCTCTCCTAGCCCCCTACCCGCCAACAGGCCCCGGTATGTGATGTTCCCCTCCCTGTGTCCATGTGTTCTCATTGTTCAGCTCCCCCTTATGAATGAGAACATGCGGTGTTTGGTTTTCTATTCCTGTGTTAGTTTGCTGAGAATGATGGCTTCCAGCTTCATCCACATCCCAGCAAAGGACATGACTCATCCTTTTTCATGGCTGCATAGTATTCCATGGCACATATGTGCCACATTTTCTTTATCCAGTCTGTCCTGATCCTCACTTTAAATAGAAGGAAACTGAGGCTTGGCTTTGAGAGGTTCGGTCAATGCTCAAGAAAACCCAGCCATGTAGTCACAGGTCTCTCTGACTTTAATGTCTAAAGAGAAGCACTGTCTGGATAATTTTCTCCACACAGTTGGCACTGCAGGATGTTAATGTGTGTTTGTTTTTTCTTTTTCTTTCTTTCTCTCTCTCTTTTTTTTTAAGAGAGAGCATCTTACTCTGCCACCCAGGCTGGAGTGCCGTGGTGCAATCATAGCTCATTGCAGCTTTAAACTCCTGGGCTCAAATGATCCTCCCAACTCAACTTCCCAAGTAGCTGGCACGATAGGGGCAGCACACCCCCAGGCTCAGCTAATTTTTAAATTTTCTGTGGAGACGGGTTCTTGTTTTATCACCCAGGTTGGAGCGCAGTGGTGCCGTCATGGCTCGTTGCAGTCTTGAACTCCTGGGCTCAAGCCGTCCTCCCACGTAAGCCTCCCAGAGTGTTAGGATTACAGGTGTGAGCTACCCCTGGCCTGTCTGCTGCTGTTAGAATGCTTCTGCAACAAGTCAGAAACAAAAAACAAAACACCCCAATTCTAACTGGCTTAAAGGATAGAAGAATACCTCAGAGGACAGAAAACAGGGTCAGGGAAAACCTCAGAGTTGGCCGAATCTGTGGCCAACAGTCACCCAGATTCTTTCGGCCCCCTCTCCTGCCTCGTGCCGACCTCCGTGCAGATTGCATTCTCCAAAGACGGCCCTGGCATGCCTGTGACCTGGGCAGCCCTCCATAGACGGAGGGGCCCGCCTTCCCGCCCTTTGAATCTGGGTGAGCGTGCCACTTTTCTGTAACCCAGAGAATGCAGCAGGAGCGATGCTCCGTCAGGGAAGGGACTGCAGGACCTGCCTGGTTTCCTGGATCATTTGCAGTTAGAGCCCTGATATGCTGCCAGCTGGCCTAAGAAGTCCAGCCACCCCGATGCTGCCATGCTGGAGCAAGCTGAGCCCTTTGGAGAGGCCATGGAGAGAGGCTGAGTTGGCAATCCCGGTCTCAGACTCCTTCCGCCTCTGGTGCCAGGAACAAGGCTTCAGTCAGATAGTTCAATCAGCATTGAGTCTTTCCCGACACACAGAATCCTTAAAATGGTTGGGGTGTTACACAGCAGTGACAAACCAGAAACGTGTCCATTTCTTTTTCTTTTTTCTCTCTCTTTCTTTCCTTCCTTTCTCTTTCTTTTCTTTTCTTTCTTTCTCCTTCCTTCTCTCCCTCCCCTCCTCCCTTCTTTCTTTCTTTTCTTTCTATTTTTCTTTCTTTCTCCTTCTTTCTCTCCCTCCCTTCCTCCCTTCTTTCTTTCTTTTGTTTTCTTTCTATTTTTCTTTCTTTCTCCTTCCTTCCCCCTCCCTCCCTTCCTCCCTTCCTCTTTCTCTCTTTCTTTCACACAATTTCACTCTGCCACCCAGGCTGGAGTGCAGCAGCGTAATCTCAGCTCACTGCAACCTCCATCTCCTGGGTTCAAGCGAATCTCCTGCCTCAGCCTCCCGAGTAGTTGGGATTACAGGCATGTGCCACCATGCCCAGCTAATTTTTATATTTTTAGTAGAGATTGGGTTTCACCATGTTGGCCAGGCTGGTCTCAAACTCCTGACCTCAAGTGATCCGCCTGCCTCACCTCCCAAAGTGCTGAGATCACAGGCACGAGCACCTGACCCAAAAGTGTCATTTTCACGATGGTGCAAGACGGTTGCAGCAGTTCCAGACATCACATATAGACGTGGCAATACCTAGAGCTTAACGAGGGACCATCTCTTTTATGGGTCTCCTTTTCTCTCTCTCAAGAATGATAAAATGAGCCAGGCTCAGTCGCTCATGTCTGTCGTCCCAGCACTTTAGGAGGTCAAGGTGGGAGGATTGCTTGATGCTAGGAGTTTGAGACCAGCCTGGGCAACATGATGAGACCCTGACTCTAAAGAAAGTTTTCAAAATCACTTGGTTCTCATGCTGCTAATAAAGACGTACCCAAGACTGGGTCATTTATAAAGGAAAGAGGTTTAATGGACTCACAGTTCAGCATGGCTGGGAGGCCTCAGGAAACTTACAGTCATGGCAGAATGGGAAGAAAACACGTCCTTCTTCACATGGCTACAGTAAGGAGAAGTGCCCAGCGAAAGAGGGAAAAGTCCCTTGTAAAGCCATCAGATGCCCTCAGAACTCACTCAGTGTCACCAGAACAGAATCATGGGATCGCTGCCCCCATAACTCAGTTACCTCCCACTGGATTCCTCCCGCAATACATGGAGATTATGGGAACTACCATTCAAGCTGCGAATTGGGCGGGGGCACAGCCAGACCACACCACAACTGTGGTGATACATGCCTATAGCCCCAGTTACTCAGGAGGCTGAGACGGAAGGATCACTTGAGGCCAGGAGTTCGAGACTGACTGGGGTCAAGCTATGATTGCGCCATTGCACTCCAGCCTGGGGAACAGACCGAGACCCTGTCTCTGTAAAGCAGGCATCAAAGAGTATCTCCTTGGTCGTATTGGGTCCCATGCTCATCTGGGACAGAATGGATGTTAGGGGCAATGCCAAATGTTTACTGCAACGGTACATGAGAAAAGATGCTCCTGCTTTAATTACTGGCAAACCCTAGACTTAAAAACCGATCTCTTAACTGCGAGGCTGCTTAGAAAGATGTATACCAACAGACATTTTTCATTTCCACTCGGGGAAATCGCATGCTGTATTTCCATTCATATGAACCATGGAGGAGTGTTTCCTTTTCATGAAGAGCTCTTTACTTCCTGGAGCTCTTTTCTACAGAACAAAATCTGGAAGAGTACACTGCAATTTTACAAAGCCTCTAAAGCCATGTCCATCAAACTCTGAAACATAAGTATGCCTGTTACCACAACTACCACTTAACATTAATCTACTAATCAGTGTAATTAAAGAAGAACGCTGCCCCTGTTTAAATAATAAAATTGGTACTCCCCCCACCCCTTTTCATCCCTCTTCTTCTGGCATTTTGATCTTTGTTTATATAATACGGGATTTAGATCCAATTTATTGTGGTGAAATTATTGGTTTTTCATATTACGTCTTCCCTTTCACGCCATCGCCACGTCATTCCCATTTTGTTCTATAGCCGTGTTTACAGCATTTATCTTAAATTTTAGATGTGGATGGTTTCATTTCTCAGACACAGTCCCTTAAGACCCTGTTTTTCCCCCATTCTTAAATGCCTTATTTTGATTCATGTCTCCATGGGCTGATGTGCACTTTCAATACTTTCTTTAGGAAGGGTAGTAGATTTTATGCTTTTGCGCTCTTGCATAACTGATTTATATTCTGTTGCCTTGTAGATGAATCATAACCTTGCCAGGTGTCAAATTCCTAAGTAATAGCCCTTTCCCTTAAAAACCCAATGATATCTCTCCATCATGTCCTGAAACCTCTCTGTTGTATCCAAGGATTGTCCCGGAAGAGTTTTCTTCCCTTATAATTAACTTATGTTTTATCCCAAGATATTTGCCCAGTGTTTTCCTTATTCTTGCATTTCAAACACATCAGCCATCAAGATACATCTAAGGCTAGACATCTGTTAAATTATGTTACCTGGTTGAAAATAAACCCAGCAGAGCTGGAGAGCTAACTTTGTGGGTTTTTTATGGTGGTTGTCTTTTTGTTGAGATGGAGTTTCACTCTGTCACCCAGGCTGCAGTGCAGTGGCATGATCTCGGCTCACTGCAACTTCTGCCTCCTGGATTCAAGCAATTCTGGTGCCTCAGCCTCCCGAGTAGCTGAGATTACAGGCCTGCACCACCATGCCTGGCTAATTTTTGTATTTTTAGTAGAGACAGGGTTTTACCACATTGGCCGGGTGGATCTCGAACTCCTGACCTCAAGTGCTTCATCTGCCTCAGCCTCCCGAAGTGCTGGGGGTACAGGTGTGAGCCACCTTGTCTGGTCAGTGGCTCTTCTTCAGAAATAACAATGTTCTGGCTGGGTGCAGTGGCTCACGCTTGTAACCCCAGCACTTTGGGAGGCCGAGGCAGATGAATCACTTGAAGTCAAGAGTTCAAGACCAGCCTGGCCAACATAGTGAAACCCTGTCTCTACTAAAAATACAAAAACTAGCTGGGTATGGTGGCACAAACCTGTAATCCCAGCTACTCAGGAGGCTGAGGCACAAAGATCTCTTGAACCCAGGAGGCTGAGGTTGTAGTGAGCCGAGATCACACCACACTCCAGCCTGGGAGACACAGCAAGACTCTGTCTCCAAAAATAAAAGAGAAAGAGAGAGTAGGGGAGAGAAATAATGGGACAGAATTTGCCATAAAATAGAATGGGTCTCAGTGAGCCAGAAACAGTTGCTGAACGTGCAGAGTGCATGGAATACAGATAAGTCCATGAAGGGTGGTTCATCTCTACATAGTTGCTTCTCTAAGAAGGTAAAAGTCACTGACTGGGGTCAGCACCGCTGCACAGAGAGACGTGAGGTCACTTCCTCCCTTTTGCTCACTGGACCTGACCGCCACTCCAGATCCAGGCCCATCTGTGCAGCCTTTTCCCTCGAGCTGCTCCTTGCCCCCATCGCGTCATTACTCCTGCCCTTGGACATTGCAAGAGTAACAGTTAATGTTGCACAATGAGGTTGCACCCACCCCCAAATTCAGTGACAAATCCCAAGAAGCATTGACGCTGCTGTTCTGAGATCCGCAGGTCAGCGGAGACCCGATGGATCTGGGCTGGGCTGAGCTGGGAAGCTCTGCTTCTAGAGCAACCTGGGTCAGGTCGGTCCCATGTATTCATGCTGGGCCCAGGCAGCAGAAACGCAGGGCAAGGTTTTCTCACTGAGATGTCTTTGGTGTAGCAGCTCATGCTCAGTTGCCTCTGCTCACTCCACATCTGCCAACACCTCATTGCCCAAAGCAGGTCACCCTGCCAAGTCTAACACCAACAGGCAGGAATATACCCCAAAGGGAACGAGGTATCTATTTGCTTTGCAGTATTCCAAATTATAACTCCCAGCTGTTCCCATATATGATGATTCACAATGACAAAAGAGCTTTAAAAGCGAAGGTCGTTGGTCTACCCCATGGCTGGTTGGATGCCCTCACAGTGACAACTCTGCTGGGGTTGGTGTGTTTCTTCTAAAACCTTCTCTGCCTTGATGCCCTCACTTCCTAGATGTGGTCTCCCCCTGTCTTTTTAGGTGCTTCTGTGGGGCTGGTGGTTTACATCGTTTATGGCCTCTGTTACCTTGTTTCCAGAAAGTGTTTGTATTTCTTTAGCTAATTAAAATTTCACAAGCAACAAATAAATTTAAAATGATGAGGCCAGGATGTATAATTGAGTCTAATAAATGTCACATTGCACAGCTTAGCTGTGTGCTCAATTTGTGATCTAAGAGGCAATGCCACTTGCCATATTTGTGATCTGTTTGTTAATAGGGAGATGCTTTGGCTTAAACACGGGTGAAGTTTGTGATCTGGCTTCTAAAATATGATAGAAATTTTCACCACTTACCCCTGTGCCATGTTTCCCTGTGGTTACTAAAACAGAGGGCTGTAATTCCTAACTGCATGCCTTATGTACGATTTGGCAGGACAAACAGAAGGAAGGGTGACTTACCCAAGTGCCGTATTAGTGATCTGGTTACTGGAGGATTGTACAGCTCACCCATGCCGCCTTTGTGATCAATTACCAAAGCAGAAGGCCGGGGCTTACACAGTGCCGTGTTTATGAGCTGGTTGTGAAAACAGAGTCCCGTCCCGGCACAGTGCCTCACACCTGAAAGACCAGCACTTTGGGAGACTGAGGCAGGAGGATCCCATGAAGCCAGGAGTCTGAGACCAGCCTGGACAACATAGTGAGACCTCATCCCTATGAAGAATTTTTTTTTTTTTAGAAAAAGAGAGAAAAGGAGAAAGAAAGAAACAGCAAAAGAAAGAAAAAAAGAATGAAAGAGAGAAAGAAAGAGGAAGAGAAAGAGGGAGAGAGAATGGGATTCTTGTTTTATTGCCCAGGCTAGAATGCAGTCTAAAAATGGGGATTAAAAACCTCTTTTATGCCAATAATTGTGTTTAACAATGGAGACAGGAAGGAATAGGGGATGAAAATAACAAATAAGCAGCCAACTAGTATTTTATTTAAACCTGTGAAATGCTATGCATTTGCTGGGGAGTGATTTACTTCCAGTTATGTGGTCACTTTTAAAATAGGTATAATGTGATACTGAGAAAAATGTATGTTTTGTGGATTTGTGGGAGGAGAGTTCTGTAAATATTTGTTAAGTCTAGTTGTTCCAGGTCTGAGTTCAAGTCCTGGATATCCTTGTTAATTTTCTATCTCGTTGATCTATGTAATATTGAC
>PVKP010028936.1:0-29562 GCA_004027715.1 Plecturocebus donacophilus | reverse complement strand
TCTGGCCTCTCTGCTGTAGGACTGCTGAGGTCCACTCCAGGCCCTGCTTCCTGGGGATCACCTATAGCAGCTGCAGAACTGGAAAGGTTGCTACCAGTTTCTTCTTCTGCTATCTATGTCCCAGAATGATGCTCGCCAAATGTCAGTCTGATCTCTCCTTTATGAGGTGACTCTTTGGATATACGGGGGTCAGGGAGCTACTTGCGGAGACAGTCTGATCTTTATAGGAGCTCAAGTGCTGAGTTGTGAGCTCTGTTGTCCATTCAGAGCTGCTGGGCAGGTACGTTTTAGTCTGCTGCAGCAGAACTCATATGCCCCTTTTTGTCCCCCCAAGTGTTCTGTCTCGGGGAGTTAGGGCTTTATTTATGAGTTTCCGGTGTGCTGCTGCCTTTTGTTTTCTTTTCAGGGCTGCCCTACCCAGCAAGGAGGCAGCTCAGTCCCTGTCTGCCTGCAGAGGCTTTGCTGAGCTGCTGTGGGCTCCACCCAGCTGCCGTGTGAACTTCCCTGCAGTCCTGTTTACGTAGGTGTAATTAGATCTGCCTCGGCAATAGTGGCCCGCCTCCGTAATGGCGGGTTGCCTCCGTAATGGCGGGTTGCCTCGGCAACGGCAGGCTGCCTCCGCAATGGCGGACTACCTCTGTAGTGGTGGAGTGCCCGTAATGGCGGACGCCCCTCCCCACAGAACTGGACCGTCCCGGGTTCAGCTGTGCCTGCTGCGAAACTCTTAACCAAGAGCGCTTCCAATTGCTGTTTTAGCCGAGCCTGATCACCTGGCTCGCTGTCTCAGAGCCTTTTTTTAGTTGAATGATCGACTCCCAGGTGTTCCAGTCGCCTGTTGAAAAGGCGCCGGGATCTGTGTGATTTCCCCTGCGGGGACACACTGCGCGGGCTGAAACAGCGGCGCTGCGATTCGTAGCGCTTTTCTGCCTGGGAATCTCCTGGGCTGGCTCCCTGATTCAGTCCCCTTTTTAATCCGCCTTCCCGTAGCTCCACTCGCCAGTTCAAAGGGCACACAGACCAGTGGGTTTTGTGCGGAGAACCACCGCGCTGGGGCCCAGGCAAAGCAGCCGCACTGGCCCAAACAGCTGAGCCGGCCAAACAGCCGCGCTGGCCGAAACAGCCGCGCTGGCGACCCGTGGGGCTGCTCTGCCTGGGGATCTCCTGGTCTGGGGGTAATAAAAATTCGTCTGGAAATGCGGCGTCCACTCACCCTCTGCACTTTCACTGGGAGCTGCAATCCTGAGCTGCTCCTATGCGGCCATCTTGGATCTCCCCCCCGGCATTGACATTTTTAAAGTGGAATGTTCATTAATTTGGTTTCATCTGTTTCCTCATGACTAGATATATATTATGCTATTTTTTGGCAAAACGTGTTACAGAAAGATGTGTTCTTCTCAGTGCTTTATGTCAAGAGGTACAAGATGTCAAATTGTCCCCTTACTGGTGATATTAATTTAGATTTCTTGGTTAGGCGGTCTCTTCCAGATTTCTCTACTGTAAAGTTTACATTTTTACCTTTGTAATTAATAAGTGATTTTTCAAGAGATAACTTAAAACTATATAAACATTATGTTACTCCTGAAACTTTGATCCAGGAGTTTTAGTATCCATTAATAATTCTGTCTCAATCTATTATTGTCATGACTGCTATCTTAGTTTATTTGTGTTGCTATAACAAAATACACAGACTAAGTAATTGACAAAATAACAGATACTTATTTCTCACAGTTCTAGAGGTCTTGGAATTCTAAGATCAAGGCACCAGCAGATTCAGAGTCTGGTGAGGGCCTGATGCCTTGTTGCTACGTCCTCAAGAGAGGATAAACATTGTGTCCTCACATGGTAGAATGCAGAAGGGAAAAAGAGCCTAGGTAGTTGCTCTCAGCCCTTTAAGACACTTAACCCAGCCTATGAGAGCACAGTTCTCTTAGCCTAATCACTTCCTGAAGGCCACACTTCTTAATACTATCACATTGGTGTAGTGATAGTATTCATATAGTCATATACTTTCATATGGTGAAACTTATTTCAGCATATGAATTTTGGAGGACACTTTGAGAGTATAGCAATTGACAAATGGTGATCTTCTAAATACGATATTTTCTCCACTTGTATTAGTTGGCTTTCTGCTATAAAGAAAAACTTTCCCTTCCCCACCGTTTGCTTACTTAGATCCATAGGGACTCATGTATGTAGTCTTATTTTAGTCAATGGATTTTGACTAATATAAGCTGATAGCAACTACCTAGGCGCTTTTGCCTTTCTGCATTCTTCTATGTGAGGACACAATGTTCATCCTCTCTTGAGGACGTAGCAACAAGACTTCAGGCCCTCACCAAACACTAAAACTGCTGGTGCCTTGATCTTAGAATTCCAAGGCCTCCAGAACTGTGAGAAATAAGTGTCTGTTATTTTATCAATTACTTAGTCTGTGCATTTTGTCATAGCAACACAAACTAAGACAGCAGCCATGACAATAATAGATTTAGACAAGAATTATTAATGGATACTAAAACTCCTGGAAGAAAGTTTCAGGAGTAACAGGATCTGTTTTATTCAATGGATTTTATCCATTTGCTTTAGTGCTCAAATTGTTCCACTGGCCATCTCTAGTTATTTTCTAAGTCTGTTTGAAAAACCACATCTTTCAGAAACCTGGGTCAGTCCACTTCAGCCAGTCAGTAGCTATCATTTCTGTGCTCCTCTCAATGGAGTACTTTCCACTCCTTATACAAGTTTCTTATTGGGTTGTATTTGTTGATTTCTTTTCTCACATTAGATTGTGAGCTCTTGAGTATAAAGAAAGTGTCTGATTTATCTCTATATCCTTAATGCTTAGCACAGAGACTGGTAGATGGAGGAAACTCAGTTTTTCTTGATTAAAAGTCATGAGTGAATGGAGAAAGAAAAACAGTGCTTAAGTGTCTACCAATCAGTTCCAATCCCTTTTTAGGGTATTAGCTTTAACTAGCAAAAAGAAATTATAATATTCATAGTAGGCTGCTGTGAGTCTTGCAATAGTGAGGCTGAATCAAGGTGGATTAAATTGTCAACATGTTTGAATTTAACAGAAATGTTTCCCCCCATTTCAGAAGCTGCCTGCCAACTCTGATCTCATATCCTTAGTGATGCTTTACCATTAGCTTGATATGGTGTTGCTTTCTCTCCTGGTTTTCACTCATTAGGAACTGCTCTCCCCAAAGATGAAATAAAGGGATGTAATCAACCCTTCCATTAGAGGTGGTGAACCTAGAGGAGAGCATCTGCACCCCTGATCAGTGGGCCCAGGTTTGGCTTCCTCTCAGTGCAGCTCAGATGAATGACTTTGGGTGAATTGCCTAACCTGATTCAGCCTTTGCTTCTTTCACTCTGAAATAAGGATCATAGCACCTGCCACCCCAATTGAGGTAACCCGAGTGAAAGCAAAATCACTTTGAAACTGAGGAACTGCTCTCTGGAACCTTTGCACCTTTGCACATGGCAATCCAATTGCCTGAGATGCCCTTTCTTGCCTCTGTTTCCTCTTTATTGGCAAATACTTCCTGATATCTCAGGGTTCTGCCTGTGTGTCACCTCCTTGAGTGACATATTGTACTCCAGATCTCTGTTCTGTCTGTACACACATAAAAGTATATAACCCCTGGGTTATATACTTTGTGTTTACAACCTAGGCCCTAAACTGTACCCAGATGTTTCTCCTCATGGTCATGACAGTGATATGTATTGATTTCTTTGAATAATAATGATCTCCAGTTAAACTTTTATCTTTCTGACCATGTTTTGGCTCCCTCAAGTTCCCCCTTGAAGGACAAAGTGTATCCCAAATTTTCATACTTGGGAATATCCTCTATGTGAGGCACTCATGCCTACTCACTCTAACCCAATAGATTTCCCCTAGATTTGGGAAGAAGAAAACTGTTGTAGGTGGCAAGATCAACTGCAGAAGCCAGAAAATGTGTAGTAAAAGAGTAGACAATTTTTAAAAGAGGCCAGATAGGTCACATAGAAACTTTTCTTTGGTGACTCATTCCCAGTAAAGAAACAGTCACACTCCACTTGATTTATCAGCTTTCACAACCAACTCTATTTTCTTTCTCTCATTCCTGTCTTTTCTTCAAGTGCTATCTACGGTACAGCTACTTTAATCTTACTATTCTTCAAACATGACTTCTTCCTTGCTTCTATGTATTGTCTTAAGATATTTCTTCTGCCAGCATATCCTAACCTATCCCTCAGTGTTACCTGAAAAATTCTTGCGTTGGTCAAAAGTCATCTTTTCTGTGAATCATCCCAAATCATCCCTAAGGCAGTAGGTCACTCACTTCTTTGAACATTCCTCAATAATAGCACAACAGATCAAGGGGTTGTGCTACCTTCTGATTTGGAGCTGTGACTATTGCTTGACGCAAAATGAATACTCTATAATATTTCTGAAAAGGTGAAAGTGAAATAATGTGGGAGGGAGCTAAGAGTCATTGTTTATGTATACGTTCCAGGCATAAGGTCAGAAGCTTTGAATATACTGTATCTTGATTTTTACAACAACCATTTTCAGTAAATTTTCTTAATTTCTGAGGACACTGGTGATCAGAGAGTGGAGAACTTGCCTATGGTCACTTACCAGGTAGGCAGACATCGTATCCAAACTGTGCTCTCTCCAACACATATGGTATCATTTCTGTATTTAGAAGGTATGTCACAAATAGGATGTAAATGCTAACTTGTCCTATTTAATCTCCTGTTTCACTAGACTACATAGGAGGACACAAAGGATATAGTCTTGGTTTTGTTGCTTATTTATCTGTATGACCTTGAATACATATTAAAGGAATTAACTCAAGTAACATCTCCTTTAAAAAGGGTTTCTTGAACCCCTAGGTTGTATAAAATCTTCCTTTGTTTTCCTGCCTTGGCCTATGCATATCACTGCTATTAATTCAAATAATTATCCCCTTATTTGTCAATCTTTCCTACTAGACTGTTTTCTCTTTAAGAGCTAGGACTGTGTCTTAATTTATCTTTTCTTTCTTTGAGCCTTATTCAAGAACTGGCATATAGTAAATACCCACTTAGTGTTTATTGAGTTAATAAATATATGAAAGAATAAAATTCCTTACCCTATTTAGGCCCCACCTTACCAATATGAAAAAGAAAAGGTTGGATTAAGTCAGAGATAGCATAAATGTGGCACATGTGCCACAGTGATCCTTTTCTGTGTCCTTGACAGACATTGCAAGTAGATTACTTCTTTCTATTACGGACATAATTGCAAAATCTTTCTCACTTTAGGGTGCACCTCCTACCAGTGAACTTTACTGCCATACTTAATTAGATGTTTTTTCTGGTCCTTGACAGTTCCAGATGCTCATTCTGGTCCTTCCCAGTCAGAAGGAAGTATGTGTAAGATGCTCACCAAAGGTTGGATCTAAGGGATGATGAATGATATTCCTGCCTCTGTGTCACCTCCTGAATTTTCATCACTGCATTCCTGATTTGACAAGTGATTTAACATCCTAGGGTGGGGAAGGACTGACAGATGAATTGGTCCTCTGTGCATGGCTGTTGGGCAGGAAATTAATAAGAATGCTAGCTGACATGATCTATGGTACTGTAAGCTCATTATGCCTGATTAGCTTCCAGCATTTCACTCCCTCTGACAGCTACAGGACCTCAGGGTTTCCAATGGCAACTATTTCCCTTTCTCTAATTGATTGCTAGGTCTCCGACCATGAAACCAAACCCTCCCACAGACTTGTCAGAGTGGGAACCTTTCCGCATCATATTACCTTCTCCCTTTTGGCAGTGGGAAGGTGAGCTCCTGGATCATCTAAGTGGTGTTGACAGTAAAGCCCTTTGAACTCAGGAAACACAATTTGAAGGGGTTAATTCAGTTTAGTTGATCAAGTTCTTATCAAACTACTTACTATGTGCTGAGATCTGTTTTCAGTATGGAAATGGCAAAAGAAGCATATCATGTGACACTAAAATAGGAGAGAAGTTTTAAAATATATTTTAACAAACATTTATGATATACAATAGCAACAACCACTTTGGTTTATATTCAATTGAATCCAGATTGAATCGATGTGTGTATGTGTGTGTGTGTGTGTGTGTGTGTGTGTGCACACACATGCAAAGTGAATATATACATACAAAGGCATGTCTGGTTTTATTGCACTTCATTTAATTGCACTCCACAGATACGGCATTTTACAAATTGAATGTTTGTGGCAACCCTGCATTGAGCAAGTCTATTGCTGCCATTTTTCCAGCAACGTGTGGTTGCTTCATGTCTCTGTCACATTTTGGTGATTCTTAAAATATTTCAAACTCTTTTATTATAATCATGTCAGTTTCAGTGATCTGTGATCAGTGATCTTTGATATTAGTATTGTACTTGTTTGGAGTGCCAGGAAACAAACTTAATTGATAAATGTGTATTTTCTGACTGCTCGGCAAACCAATGGTCCCTCTGTTTTCTTCCTTCTCTTCAGGCCCCCATATTCCCTGAGACATAACAATATTGACATTAGACCAGTTAATAACTCTACAATGGCCTCTTAAGTGTTCAAGTGAAAGGAAGAGTCACACATATCTCACTGTAAAACAAAAACTAGAAATGATTAAGCTTAATGAGGAAGCCATGGTGAAAACTGAGAAAGGCTGAAAGCTAGGCTTTTTGTGCCAAATAGTTAATCAAGTTGTGAAAGCAAAGAAAACAGTCTGGAAGAAAATTAAAAGTGCTACTTCAGTGAACACATGAATAATAAGAAAGTGAAACAGCCTTATTGCTGATATGAAGGAAGTTTCAGTGGTCTGGATAGAAGATCAAATCAGCTGTAACATTCCCTTCAGCTGAAGCCTAATCCAGAGCAAGGCTCTAACTTTCTTCAATTCTGTGAAAGCTGAGAGAGATAAGGAAGCTGCAGAAGGAAAGCTTGAAGCTAGTAGAGATTGGTCCATGACGTTTAAGGAAAGAAACCCTTTCCATTACACAAAAGTAGAAGGTGAAGCAGGAGGTAGTTCTGTAGAAGCTGTAGGAAGTTATTCAGAAGATTTAGCTAGGAACATTGATGAAGATGACTACATTAAACAACAGATTTTCAACATAGATGAAACAGCCTTCTATTGGAAGAAGATGCCATATAGGATTGTTATAGCTAAAAAGGAGAAGTCAATCCTGGGCTTCAAAACTTCGAAGGATAGGCTGACTCTCTTGTTAAGGGCTAATGTAGCTGGTGACTTTAAGTTGAAGCCAATGCTCACTTATCATTCAGAAAATTTTAGGCCCCTTCAAAATTATGATAGATCTACTCTATCTATTCCCTATAAAGGAACAACAAAGACTAAATGACAGTATATCTGTTTAAGCATGGGTCAATGAATATTTTAAGCCCACCGTTGAGACCTACTGCTCAGATAAAAAGATTCCTTTTAAAATATTACTACTCATTGACAATACACATGGTCACTTGAGAACTCCAATAAAAATGTGCAAGGAGATTAAAGTTGTTTTCATGCCAGCTAACACAACATCCACTCTGAAGTCAAGGATCAAGGAGTAATTTTGTCTTTCAAGTCTTATTATTTAAGAAATAAATTTCATAAGGTGATAGCTTCCATAGATAGTGATTCCTCTGTTGGTTCTGGGCAAAGTCCATTGAAAACCTGGGAAGGATTTGTCATTCTAGATACCATTAAGAACATTCATGATTCATGAGAGGAATTCAAAATATCATAATTAACAGGAGTTTTAAAGAAATTCACTCCAACCCTCATGGATGACTTTGAGGGGTTCAAGACTTCTGTGAAGAAAGTAACTGCAGACATGGTGGAAATAGAAAGATCACAAGAATTAGAAGTGAGGCATGAAGATGTAACTGAATCACTGTAATCTCATGGCAAAACTTGAATGGACAAGGAGTTGCTTCTTGGTGAAGAAGCTGTGAACACTATTGAAATGACAACAAATGATTTAGAATATTACATAAACTTAGTTAACAAAGCAGTGGAAAGGTTTGAGCGGGCTGGCTTCAATTTTGAAAGAAGGTCTACTGTGGGTAAAATGCTATCAAACAGCATTACATGCTACAGAGAAGTCTTTTGTAGCAGCAAACTTCATTGTTGTCGCATTTTAAGAGGTTGCCATAGCCACCTCAACTTTCATTCACTATCACCTTGATTAGTCAGAAGCCATAAACATCAAAGCAAGACTCTCCATCAGCAAAAATATTATGACTCACTGAAGGCTCAGATGATGGTTAACAGTTTTCGGAAATAAAGTATTTTTAAATTAAGATATGTATATTGTTGTTTTAAACATGGTACTATTATACACAATAGGCCACGGTATAGTATAAATATAACTCTTACGTGCACTAGGAAACCCGAAAAATCCATGTGATTCCCCATTTTATTGCAGTATTTATGGCACTGGTCTGGATCTGAATCTACAATATATCTGAGGTATGCCTGTATATATTCTCAAAGCATCTACTGTGCCTACTATATCCTCAAAATCAGGCTAAACCCCCTTTGGAGTCTCCTCTTATCATCCTGGACACCATACTCTTGCTCTTTCAAAACATATACCTTTTTTTTTTCTTATTTGTTTCAGCTTTTGCTTTTCACACAGCCATAGATTAGCCTATAATTGTCATTCTGATAAAGCTATATAGGCTGAGATTTTAATTTCAATGGAGATGAACAAGCAAATAAATTGTAAATAAATCTAATTTAAATAAATATTATTGTAAGTTTTTATACAATTACTCTTATGAAATGGGTTCTAAAAAAACTCATGTTTGATGATTCCTCTCCTATAGGCAGCCAAACAGAGACTTTTGCTAATATTTTGGTATAGCAGAAAGGGAATGGGTTTTAGCTTCAGGGCCAATCTCAAAAGTTGCTGCTTCAAAGAAGTTTTCCTTGACCTCACAGAAGGTCAGATTCTTTATTATATTGATTAAAATTGTGGTTCTGAAAGTACTCTATAATTTGTAAAGTGGTATGCAAATGCTAGTAATTATTATTTACTTCTAGGACATAATCAGAAGGACATACCATGGTAAGCTAAGCTTGTGTTTTTAACTGTTTGAAATAGATCTAGTTTTATTTTAGGCTATGAAAAGGGTAAATTTTTATTCTTCTTCCCACTGTTTATGACCAACCACAGGGGACCTCGTTAGTGACTTAGTTGGTACTTACCACACTCCCAACTTGGCCCAAGAAGTGATGGAGCTTGAAGATACACATGGCCTTAAAGCAATTCAGAAATGAACTTAATGGCATTTAAAAAATAATAACCAAGTGGGCCAACTCAACCTCCTCAAACCATCTCTAATAACCCCACAAGAAAGAAGGAAGGAAGCCATCTCTACAATATAAAAGTGCAAGGTGGAACAGCAAGTGCTGATGCAGAAGCTGCAGCTAGCTAAAGAAATCAACATTTGAAATACTGGATAGTGCATTGCTCTGGGCAGACTTTGTGAATCTTGGTCCTCTAGTTAGAAAAGAGGTAGAGCTCCATGCTCTTCCACACTTCTTGTTCTCTTGTCATAAGTAAGACTTTCTGGTCCAAATTTTATTCAATTTTTAAGAGATTTTCCTAAGTACTTTAAAGTGCTGATTTTTCCTCTATTTCTTCCTCAGGGATCATGGAAGGTGATGTGGTTTGCTTGCCATGCAAATTCAAACAAGTCACTTCATGTCTTTAAAGCTGCTTCTTCTTATATAAAATGAAGATAAAAATCTTTGTTTGACGATGTCTATCTCCTAAATGTTTGTGGCACTGAATGAGCAAAGAAAGGGAAACTCTCCTAAGATGCTAGAAAAACACAAGGAATCTTTATTGTCAGGGGTCTTTGAAGGGAAGGAAGGTACATGCTGTCTTAACAGATCAGCGCCAAAGTTTTCAAAATCAAGTTGACACATACAAATTAATAGCCTCATCTTGACACACTCGCTGGACAAGAACAAGTACAGACACTGAAGCACTGGCTGACCCACTTGCCCCTATCCTGTCCCACTTACTCAAAGTACATCTCTGTGGTTTTGGAGAGCTCACATTCAGAAGTGGTCAGCTTTAATCTTCTTTCTCTTGTTTCTCACACAGACATAGACCGGCCTAAGATATAAAAGCTGAAATTTCAATTTCAATAGCACTAGTGAGAATAAATTAATATCGAATAAATATTTCTGGAAGCTTTTATGGTGATAATTTTTATGAATATTGGGCTCTAAACAAATTCGCTTTTTTTGATGGTTCTCTTTTCCATTGACAGTCAAGCAAAGAGTGTTGCTCATATCTTGGTGTAGGAGAAAAGGGGGCAGGTTTTAGTTTCAGGCAGTTCTGGGTTCCAATCTTGATCAAATTACAAACTTTGTACATATGTAACATAAAAATGATATTTGTTAAACACTTTCAATTGTATATTCATATTTCACAAATCGTGTTGCCTGTGGGCCTTCTTACTCTTTGAAGAAATGAATTTCACAGTTTGGGGAGAAGCACAATACCTTCCTAAAAGAGCAGAGCTATTGTTCTTTTCGACTCTAAAATTAGATATTTGTTTGAATTTATAGTAAGTTAAGGGCTTAAAACTGAGCAAAAGAATATATTAATTAGGATTTGCATTTGGTTGTATGTAACTGGCTACTATAACTTAATAGTGTTTGTTTTTCTCACCTAACAAAGACAGAGGCAGGTAGTACAGAGCTACTGTGGTGGCAACTTGAGGCTATTGAGATCCTGTGATGGTCAATTTTGTGTGTCACGCTGGCTAGGCAAGAGCCCCCAGTTATTCAATCAAACGCTAATCCAGGTTGCTGTGAAGGTATTTTGTAGACATGATTGAATTCAGTTGATTTAAGGAAGGAAATTATCCTAGATAAGATGAGTGGGACTATTTTATGCCATCTAAAGGTTTTAAGAGCAGATCTGAGACTTTGCTGGAAGCCTCGTTCCACCTGTGGACTACAGTTTTATCCTGTGCCCCTGAGTTCCAGCTTGCCATTCCTGATGGCCTGCCCTACAGATTTTTAGACTTACTTAGACAACCCCCACAATTGCATAAGCCAATCTCTTGCAATAAATCTATTTCTAATTATCTGCATCTCTCTCTCTTTCTCTGTCTTTCTCTCTCTCTTGCACTCTCTCTCTCTCTCTCTCTCTCTCTCTCTCTATCTGACATCTCCCACTGGTTTTGCTATGGTGAGACCTTGATTGATACATAGATTCCTTTTAGCTTTCTCTGTTACTATCCTTAGTGCTTGCAAGTGGTTACCACAATGCTAGGCATTGTGCCTATATTCTTGGCAGAAGTAAGGGGAAAGGAAAAGGGGGTAAACCAAAAAATGAACACCAACCAAGTCTGTGTCTTTCTAAAAAGAAAAACACTACTTAGTAACTTCCCATCATATCTCCCTGGCAAAGACTTGGTCACATGAGCAGCACTAGCAACCTGTGAGTCAGGGAGAAGGGGAACACTTTGAAATAGGCACTTTGTGATTCTAAATAAAATGAGGATCTCTAGTGAGGAAAAGGGGGTATTGGTTCAGCAACCACAGAGATTTTCTAAGTTCCTATATCATATTAAGAAACAAACTTGAACAACTTGGATCATTGAGTCTCTTTTATAATTGTAAAATGATTACTCTTTCCACCTGTGGCAGCTAGGTCCAGAGGCTTACTGCCTTGAGGGAGAAGGGTGTACATGTAGGAAGTGAGAACCCTGAAAGTCCATCTCTTCTGGCTCCAGAGACTCTGGGAGGCAAACCCGAGACAGAGATAGGAGAGGCAAATGGAGTGTATCCTGACCTCCCTCTGTGCCTCAGCCCAGCATGGTGGGGGGCTGGTAAGTCTTAGGTGAGTAATGCTGAGGGGGAGTCATTCTTCTTGGCTTTATATTTGCACCTCTGAAAAAAGGTGCAAAGCAAACTCATATGAGTAGAGAGGCAGAAGGAGAAATAGAATTTGGCTTTTCAAAGCTACTTCTATATCCTTTGATGAGGTACGCCAAATTTCCCACATGACTCCAAGGAAACATGGAAAGTCATTGAGTGGAGAAGCAGTAAGTTTCCACAGGACCCTCTAGCAAGGAGTGAGATAAAGGGATAGGACAGAGATTGGAGGTGAGGCATCTGTGGCATTTGAGATGTCAGAGAGAAGACTGAGTTAGTAAGCATCCCAGACCCTCAAAAAGCCAAGAGGGTGGGGGAAATGAGGGAGAGATACCAGAGAGATAGAAGAGGAGAGAGAGACCTGAGTTACCCAGTTACAGCCTTAGCAGCAGGAAACAAGGCAATGCTGAGGAATAGGGGGAGTTGCCGTAACAATGGCAATGGCCAGCCCAAATAGCAGCTCCCAATGGTCCCTCCACAGAAGAGGGCACTAGTGACCTCAGGGCCTGCATTTCTACTCTGCTGCCTTTGGCCTGCCTCTCAAACACCAATCTATAGAAGATAAAGAGAGGAGGGCCAAAATATGAGCGACTCAGTACATCTTACCTAATAAGAGCCAAATAGTAACCCAAAAGGACTTTAAATTATTTTGTAGGATGTAAGTATAGCTAACTGGATTATAGTCTTGTCCTATAACTACCACCCTAAGTAACTACTGAGTTAGAGGAAACACAATAACAGTTAAACTCATGAGAGTTGAGGAGAAAATGATCTGTATTTCTTTGCACATCTGAATCACAGTGTGATTTTGCAACTTCCCTCTGTGTAAAATGAAGACAATACTTTTGTGAGAGGTGGTTGGGAAAATAAAAATGAAAACTTGTTTCCTCTGTAAAGAACAGATAAGAATGATATGCTTAATATGTTAGCTTAATTTCAGTCACCTGTGCCCACTGCCCACTGGTGAGCAGGCTCTATGTACAGCAATGCTTCCTGTGTCCTTGGGGTGGTGAGAGAAGGAAGGCATTCAGGAGCACATCTCACCATGGGCAGATTGTTACATTTTCTACCCCAAATCCTCTCCACTCCAATCACCCATACTTTTTACCACACTACCTCCTTTCTTTTCTGTCATAGCATCACAATACTGTTTGTGTATTTTTTTTAGGTTTATTGTACATCTCTAGAAGGGGAAGGACCATATCTGACTTCTTTGAAACTCAGGTAAGTGGTAGCCATGTAATAATTAATTGATTAATGATGTCATTACTTCCCTGGGGCCCCAGAAACCCTATTTTTGTACATCTAAGGTGGCCAATCCATATATGGGTACATTTTTGATCCAAGAGAAAAATAGTTTATAGAACATACTTATTTCCGCAATCACTGTTCATTAATGTATTTTTGCTAATTTCATTTTACTTTTCAAACTCAATGGATTATTAGCATTTTAATAAACATCAAATTTAAAATGTTTGTGAATTAGGACTCAAATATATGATCTATTTAGTCTTTTTTAGTAAAATACCAGTATTTTCTTATAAAATAAAACACTAAAACACCATGTCCAATAATTCTGTATCCTAACTTTGCTTTTATTGTAATGTTTTCCAAGCCTTTTCTTCACTCTTAGAGTTGTTGGCGGGGGATGGCAGAGAGGAGTGAAGCTTCTCTCACCTATGACCCATTGTATCTTGTGGGAAATAAGTTCCAGGATGGTTTTTCAGAGTATTTCTTCCAAAGAACATATGTGCTATGGTCTGAATGTTGTTGCCTTCCCAAAATTTATATGTTGGGACCGAGTACCCAATGTGATGATAATATTAAGGAATGGAGTCCTTTGTAAGTCATTAAATTGTGAGGGCTCCAGCCTCATGAATGGTATCAGTGCCTTTATAAAAGAGGCTGAAGCTAGCTTCCTGACCATTCCACTATGTGAGAACACATAAAAAGTGCCAAATATGAACAACAGGTCCTCATTAGACACCAAATCTGCTGGCACCTTAACCTTAGACTGCCCAGCCTCCAGAGCTGTGAGCAATAAATTTATATTTATAAATTATGCAGCTTAAGGTATTTTGTTTTAGTAGCCTAAAAGAACTGAGGAAGAAATACCTATAAGAAGCATGGTACTTCTATAAGAAATACCTAAAAATTCAGAAGTGGTTTTGTAACTGGATAATGGATAGAGGCTGGAAGAATTTGAAGGATCATGCTAGAAAAAGTATGTATTTTTAAGGGCAATTTTGGCAAGGGTTCAGAAGAAGAGACCTTCAGAGAAAGCCTCAACCTCCTAAGAAATCACCTAAGTGGTTATGATCAGAACATTGGTAAAAATATAGATGGTAATGGCCATTCAATGAGGTCTGAGACGGAAATGAGGAACAAGGTATTGGAAACTGGTGGAAAGGCAATTCTTGTTATAAAATGGCAAACAACTTGACTGGATTGCATTTGTGTCCTAGTAGTTTGCAGCAGGTTAGAACATCTGAGCAATATAATAGACTATGAAAAAATTTGGCAGAAGGAATATCTAAGTAAAATGTTGAGGACACAGCATGTCTTCTCTTGCCTGTTTTTGGTAAAATGTGAGAAGAGATAAATGAATTAAAGAAGAAATTTATAGTCCAAAGGGAAGCAGAACTTAAAGGTTTGAAAAATTCTTAGCCTGGCCATGTTGTAAAACATGAAAACACATGCTCAGGAAAGAACACAAAGAATGCGTCCAAGTGCCCATATGATAAGAAAATTATTGTGTATGGATAGAAGGCTGGTGCGATTCATCAAGACAATGGAAGAATGACCCCCAAGGCATTTTGAAGATCCTCAGCACTGTCCTGTCTATCACATGCCCAGAATACTAAAGCCTTAAGAGTAGAATGATTTCAAGGCTCCACTCTCCACATTTCAGTGCAGTGCTCCTTGACCACCCCAGCTGTCACTCAAGTGGGCCCAGGTGCAGTTCGGGCTGCCCCTTCAAAAGGCACAAATGGTAAACCTTGGCAAGTGTTCATATGAAGCCATTTTCACCATGGTGCAGAATGCATGAGCTGTGGCTACATCCACCTAGATTTCAGGGTGCAGAATGCATGAGTGTGGCTACTCCACCTAGATTTCAGGGTGCAGAATGCATGAGTGTGGCAACATCCACCTAGATTTCAAAGGATGCCCCAAGAACCTTGAGGCCCAGGCAGAAAACTGCTACAGTGGTAGGACCACTGCAGAGGGCCCCACTAGGGCAATTCCCAATGAGGCCATGGGAGCAGGTCCACCCCAAAGACCTGAGACTGATAGAGCTACCAGCATTCAATTTCAGCCTGGAAGAGCAACAGGCGTGAGACTCCAATCTGTGAGAGTTGCAGCATGGGTTAATGCCATGGGGTAGAGCCCCCTAGGGGCTTGGAGGTCCAACCTCCCACTCCATTGTATCCAGAGGCGGGGCTTTGAATCAAAGAACTTTATTCAGGCCAGGCACAGTGGCTCACGCCTGCAATTCCAGCACTTTGGGAGGCCAAAGTGGGAGGATTACTTGAG
This sequence comes from Plecturocebus donacophilus, assembly GCA_004027715.1. NCBI lineage: Eukaryota > Metazoa > Chordata > Mammalia > Primates > Pitheciidae > Plecturocebus > Plecturocebus donacophilus. Next base: position 14,127 of record PVKP010028936.1, on the reverse strand, counting down.
CCCAGGAGTTAGAGGCAGCAGTGAGCTATGACCATGCTACTGTTCTCCACCCTGGGCATCAGAATAAGACCCTGACTCTTATAAAAGAAGAAGTTTATTTTGGAGCCTTAAGATTTAATGTTTGTCTTACTGGGTTTTGGATTTGGTAGGGACCTATTACCTCTTTCTTCTTTCCTATTTCTCCCTTTGAAGGGGGAGTGACTATTCAATGCCTGTCCCACCATCCTATTTTAGAAACACGTAACAAGTTTAATTTCACAGGCTCACAGCTGGAGATCAGTTTTCTTCAGGTTGAATCATACCTTGAGTGTCATCTATATTTGATTTAGGTGTTATTTAGATGAGACTAGATTTAAGACTTTGGAGTTGGTGCTGGAACAACACCAACTATTGTTTGGGGCTCTTGGGATGGAATGAATGTATTTCACATATGAGAAAGATGTGGATATTGGGGGCCCAGGGTGGAATGGTATAGTCTGAATGTTTGTGTCCCCCCCAAAATTCATATGTTAGAACTTAATACCCAGTGTGACCGAATTAAGAAGTGGAGCCTTTGGGACATGATTAAGTGATGAGGGCTTCATCCTCATGAATGAGATCATTGTCCTTATAAAAGAGGCTTGAGCAAACTTCCTTGTCCCCTTTTACCATGTCAGGACACAGCAAAAAGGAGGCCGAGAGCAAGCCCTTGCCAGACAGCAAATCTGTTGGCACCTTGATCTTGGGCTTTCTAGCCTCCAGAACTATGAACAACAAATTCCTAATGTTTAAAAATTACTGTGGCTAAGGTATTTTGTTATAGCAGTGCAAACAGACTAAGACAATGTATGTGTATGCATGTATGTGCTTTATATACATACATACATACATATATTTGCATGTGTGTTTTATCTACATACAAATTGGCACCAGGTAGACACATATGTATGTATGTGCAGTATATGAAGGGGAATCATAGAGTCATAAAGGCAAAACCAGAGGCTCCTCAACACTATTAGTCCAATTCCCTTGTTTTAGAGTTGGGGAAACTAAAGCCCAATGAGGTCAAGTGACTCTTTGGAGATCAGACATTCTGTGAATGGCAGAGGGTGATTCTCATGCAGAGATCCTGATTTTGGTTGAGAGCCCTTTGCAAGACTCAGGCTGCCTTCAGTCAATGTGTCTCCCATCTGGCTGGGAATTGGGTCCACATGACCAACCTAGACACACACCACTCCATTTAAAGACCATGATGAGAAGGCTCAATTTATTGAACCCCATCAGTGAGACAGCTCATTTGGCCCCTCTTCCATCCACAGGAGACTTCACCATACTGTCCTCTAAGCCTCATTGTTTTTACATCAGGAAATTGGAAAAGATCTTGTGCCAAAAATGCTGCGCTGAGATTATAAAGCCAGATACAGCTGCTAATGGAGGGTGTCTGTGGGAGGGAGGGGGGCCACAAGGAGAGAGGAGGCTAGGGAGGGGAGAATAGGCATAGTGATGGAGAAATGAGAAGAGAGATGTTGAAAGAGCCCGTGAGAGACTAGAGACAGGAATAGAAAGAGGCACTGAAACAAGGACGAGATACAGAGACAGAGGCGAAAAGAGGAGGAAGCAAGAAAAAAACAGAGGAAGGGTGAAGGCAGGTATGCCTTCAGGATGTCCAGAAGTCAGAAAGCAGAAAATAAGATGATTTTTAAATAGCATACTAGTCTTGAGCTAAAAATGAAGACACTTATGCATTCTAAGAGGGAAACTCAGAGGCCAGAAACCCACTTTTGTTTTCCCTCCTGCCATGTTAGGGAAGACAAAGGCGCTTTGGCTAAGCTCGTGGATGCTATCAGGAAAAATTACTGTGACAGATATGACGAGCTCCACCGTCGCTGGGGAGGAAACATCCTGGGTCCCAAGTCTGTGGCACGCATCGTAAAGGCTACAGAACTTGCCACTGTAGTGTAGTTTTCTGTAAATAAAAATAATTAAAACGATAGAAAAAATAAATAAATAAATAAATAAATAAATAGCATACTAGTTAAATTTTCAAGTAGTATGTTCAATCTACATTTCTTTAACCTCAGATATTTTTTCAGATGAAGTAATTCCATATTTAAAACATTAGGCCAGCTGTTAATCTAAAAAGCTCAAATAAGCTTTTTTTTGGGGGGCAGTTATTTTCAGGATTTTTTGCTGTGTTTTGTTTTGTTTGTTTTTGTTTTTGAGATGGAGTTTCACTCTTGTTGCCCAGGTTGGAGAGCAATGGCATAATCTCAGCTCGTTGCAACCTCTGCTCCCGGGTTCAAGCGATTCTCCTGCCTCAGCCTCCCGAGTAGCTGGGATCACAGGCATGGGCCACCACACCTGGCTAATTTTGTATTTTTAGTAGAGAAGGAGTTTCTCCATGTTGGGCAGGCTGGTCTCAAACTCCCGACCTCAGGTAATCATCCCACTTTGGCCTCCCAAAATGCTAGGGTTACAGGTGTGGCCAGTATTTTCAGGATTTTTGTAGTATACTGACACGTTAGAAAGAGAAAGTGAAGAGAGGAGAAAAGAGGGAAGGAGAGAGAAGAGGAGCCAGGGAGAGGAAAACCTAGAGCTCAAAATAAGATATAAAGGCACATTCAGAAACTTAAAGAAAGAGCGTGCTTATGCACCTGGATTGAGGCATATAAATGTGACTCTGCAACTTGTTCTCAGAAGTGAAGAAGGCAGGAGGTCTGCAATAGGAAATCCTAGAAAAGCAACAGCCATGTGTTCTCATTGTTCAACTCCCACTTATAAGTGAGAACATGCAGTGTTTAGTTTTCTGTTCCTGTGTTAGTTTGCTGAGGATGGTGGCTTCCAGCTTCATCCATATCCCTGCAAAGGACATGATCTCATTCTTTTTTGTTTCTGTATTCTATGGTACATATGTACCACATTTTATTTATCCCGTCTATTATTGATAGACATTTAGGTTGGTTCCATGTCCTTTACTATTGTAAATAGTGCAGCAATAAACATATGTATTCATGTGTCATTATACTAGAATTATTTATATTCTTCTGGTTATATAACCAGTAATGGGATTGCTGGGTCAAATGGTATTTCTGGTTTTAGATCCTTAAGGAATTGCCACACTGTCTTCCACAATGGGTGAACTAATTTACGTTCCCACCAACAGTGTAAAAGCGTTCCTATTTCTCCACATCCTCTCCAGCATCTGCTGTTTCTTGACTTTTTAATAATTGCCATTCTGACTGGCATGAGATTGTATCTCATTATGGTTTCTATTTGCATTTCTGTAATGATGAGTGATGTTGAGCTTTTTTTCATATGTTTGTTGGCCATATAAATGTCTTCATTTGGGAATCGTCTGTTCATATCCTTTGCCCACTCTTTGATGGGGTTTTTCACTTTTTTCTTGTAAATTTGTTTAAGTTATTTTTAGATTCTAGATATTAGACATTTGTCAGATGGGTGGATTGCAAAAATGTTCTCCCATTCTGTATGTTGCCTGTTCACTCTGATGATAGTTTTTTTTGCTGTGCAGAAGCTCTTTAGTTTTACTAGGTCAAGTGGGAGTCGAACAATGAAAATACATGGACACAGGGAGGGAAACAACACACACTGGGGCCTGTCAGGGGGTTGGGGCAGAGGGAGGGAGAGCATTAGGAGAAATACCTAATGCATGTGGGGCTTAAAACTTAGGTGATGGGTCGATAGGTACAGCAAACCACCATGGCAGTTGTATACCTATGTAGCAAATCTGCACATTCTGCACATGTATCCCAGAAATTAAAGTAAAAATAAAAAAAGAAGAAAATAAAAAGAAAAGCAACATCCAAATGACGTTCCAAGAGGATTTAAGTGAAGGTGGAGGTGAAGTTAGGACTATGTATGGTGCGGACATAGGAAGCTGTTTTTTAAAGAATGGATTGGAGGGTTCTTTTCCTGTGAATGAATCTGAAGAAAGAAGAAAGGAAGGGAGGGAGGAAGGAAAGAAGGAAGGAAGGAAAGAGAGAAAGAGAAAGAAAGAGAAGAGAGAAAGAAGAAAGAATGAAAGAAACATCTCTTTTTTTCTACATTTATTATTTATACTGTAAATTTAGGAGGTGTTATAGACTGATTTGTGTTCGCCAAAATATATATGTTGAAGCCTTAACATATATTTGGAGTTAAGGCCTTTAGGAAGTCAGTGAAGTTTAAATGAGGTCATAGGGTGGGGTCCTAGTCTGATGCCCTTATAAGAAGAGGAGGAAACACCAGAGATTCAATCTCTCTCTCTTTCTGTGTGTTTGTGCATGTGTGCCTGTGCAGACAGAAAAGGCCATGTGACTATCACATTCATTTTACAGAGAGTCAGAATGTGACTATCACATTCATCTTACAGGAAAATGATGTTACTCCTTTTCAGATTCAGTTTCCTGAAGGTTTCACATCAGGTAAGTAGCACAGGCTGAACTTAGATCTTCTGACTGTCTTCCATGCTGACTTCAGCCAAATATCCTTCTTCTTTAGAAGGAAGAAGTTAAAACCTACTTGGAGTTACCATTTGTTTGAATCTATCTGAAAAATAAAATGTGTTCTTTCAGGGCTCAATGTGATCATAGCCAGGAATTTTTGGCAAAGATTTTTATTATCACAATATGTTCTGCTCTACTAATGGATTGAAGGGGATGGTGAAGCGTGACATCCATCCATAATACATGGGGCAGGGGGAGATGGGGGCAGTAAGAGGAAGGGTAAGCAGAGCCCCTTTGGAAATAGGGACACCATGTGATCCACTGCAAGACTGGAAGTTACACTAAACAGAGAGGAAGACTGTTGAAGTCCTGGGACTTAGGAGAAATCCAATACTGGAGCTTCAAGGCAGAATAATTTAGAAATTTGGGGCAAGAAAAATAGAAAACGACATCTGATACAGGAAAATGTCTTTGACCTGGACAATAAAATAAAATTAGCCTGCACTACATGTTGGGAATGCAAGGTTTTTAAAAAAGAGAATTTTGGCAACGATTAGTGACTTAGCTTTATGCAAAGGAAAAATTCAATCACACATTGGTACAAATACTTTTCCCTTTGACTCCTGGGGTGAAAGTTTCAAAATGCATGTATTAAGCACCTGTCTACCCATAGCAGTGGTCCAATAAAAAATGTTTCCTTCTGTTGGCTTTCTTCTTTATTTTTCTTCTGTTCCTCACTCCTCCTTCCTAGATTCACATCCTGTGTAAACTACCTGCATACAAGACTTTGTCTCAGATTCTGCCTTTGGGGAAATGCAGGTTAAGATAATTGGTTACAGAAGAGGTTCTAGAATTCTGACTTTCTGGATGAGTTTCTCAAGGCTTATTAGATTCTGCTGGATTAAAGGCCCCAGTTCCCAAGCTGGGGGATACATATCAGGAGACACACTAAGGTACCCACTAAGCTTCAAACTGTGTTTCCATCTGGTCATCTGCGCTCCTCATCATTGTATCAGTGGTAAATAAAAAGAGAGTTGCTGGACTGGTGAGGATAATGGACCCTGAATATGAAGAGGAGCTAGGGTTGATGCCATAAAATAGATGTAGGGCTGAGTATGTCTGGAATTTAATTGAATCAATAGGATAATTCTTGATATTTCCTTGCATGGTCATAATGGTGAACAGGCAACTGAAGTAACCAGGCACACAAGAGCAGCCAAGGGCGCAGAGCTCTTTAGGGATGAAATCTGAGGCATCCAACAGGATGCAGCTACGCCAGATGCAGTATTGGCTAGAGTGAGGGGAATCTCTAAAGGATGTTGGAGGAGGGAGATGAATGCTAATGAAGGCTTGGGACAGCTATGGTTGTGACCATCTAGCTTGCTTCCCTTGTAGAACAGCAGCTAGGTACCTCCTTGGAGGAAGTGAGCTTAATGAAAAGCACAAGCAGTCTGAGTGTGGCTAAGGCTGGACCATATTAGATGTCTTTTATGGACCACTTCAAACCCTCTCAGCACAGTGTTATTTTAACCAACAAAACCAGGAAAGATCCGACTGTGAATACATTAATTTCCATGGGGTCATGCTTGATCAGTGGAATTGAGAGCCAATGAATAAGTTATTCCTCCTTTTACCACCCTTGGAGTAGAGTTCTAAGATGCATTCTAGAAGGTTCCTTAGAAGTCCTCATAGCATCAAGTATCACTCTGCCACAGTGGTGACCAGCTCAATCATATATCCTCATACTGGTTTTCTTTCTGTCTTGCACTTGCCCTGCTCCTCACACCTCCTTCTGGGAATCATTTCCAGAATGAACTATCTGCACACGAGACTTTGTCTTAGGGTCTGCTTAGTGTCTGTTTTGGGGGGAAGCTATCCTAGGACAATGTAGCTATGAAGTCTGTGGTTGCATCAAGTAATTAATCTAACAATACTATTTTCAGTAAATAATACATCATTTGATTTTTATTTATTTGTTTTGGAAACTGCCTATTAATTATGGAATATTCAATTATTCACATTTTTTATTGCACTTGTAGTTTTCAAAAGTGTGTTTTTCTTGAATTCTTTCTTGCTGTTTATTGTTACACAGGATGTTTGCCTTCCTATTTCTGGTTCTCATAATAATGACATTTGGGTTTTTTTTTTTAAAGGGCTTAGGATGCCAGTGAAATGTCTAGTGCCAAGATAGGTGAGTAATTGCTCATATTTGCTATGAGTCTTTTTCTCAGTCTGTTGCTTACTTTCCAAATTAATGTGTTTTTAAAATCTTGGTCTTATATTTAAATGATTAATAAATAGGGAATGGTTAAGGGGATTGGACTATATGTACCAAAATAAATAATACTAGTTCCTAAGACTACAGTTATTACCAAAAATATATTTATGGTATGGCATTAAACAAAAAAGGGAAGACAAACTGTATTATACTGAAAGCAATAACTACAAAAAAAGACTGATAGTGACTCTTCTAAGATGCTAATAACTACAGTATTCTAGTCTTGAGCTCAAAGACAAAACTATTTTGAAAATCTTACCTAATGCTGTTACATTTAAAAAATTTAAAAATAAATAAGTGGAACACACACAATTTTTGGTGTTAAGTAAACTGATGTAATTCAAATGTCATTGAGCCTGTCTTTTCCATGCAGTTGGTAACACGCAGGGCTTTGTTCTTTCATTTGGAAAAAGTCACACTTTATTAATAATAACAACCCAATCTCTTGAGAGATTGCCGAGCAAAGGCACAGGGCTTTGGAATGCTGGGCCCTGCCCCTGCTTTCAGGATATTTGGAGAACATTTCCCTGGAAGCTACAGGAACAATGAGTTTGCCTTCTTTCAGTGGCCTCCTCAAATACATGTAACTTACAGGAGCTTTAAGACGTACATTTGTAAAAGCCATTAGTGTCGATTAATGTAGACAAATGATTGAAATTGGGACACTGGGAGGTGCAACTCCACACCTTGTACCATTTATGGGCAGGAAATGAGGAACAATTAGGTTGGTGAGGCTGGAAAACAGCCCTCCAGCCCTGCCTGTATGGGGTCAGCTTCAGGAAAGCTCCATGGGGGTGTAATGGGAAACGGGGCCAAGGCCAAGACAGCGACAGACGGGAGCAACAGGCCGCAGTTATGGCCAAAGCAGATTTCTCAGCTCAGCCACCCCATGTGCAATGTTGCTTATAACAGTGACGACAACTGAAATTTGTTGGCTCTTTACAAATAGTTTTGGGTTCTTACAACCATCTTGGAAGTATACCCATGTAGTTGTGGCTTTGCTCATCCACTTTTTTTTCTGTCAATAAATATTTTCTGAGGATTTAATCTGCTCGAGGGATCACATGGTAAATAAGTCATCATCTTTACCTTCATAGAAGTTACATTCTAGGCAATTTCTAGGTAGTATGGTAGCAAACGAAGTTCTATGGAAGTGCATAACACAGACCTTAAATTCAGTCTTGGGTGTTTTGGAAGGCTTCTCATAGGAGGTGAAGTCCAAGGCAAGACATGATGATAAATATAAATGCTCATTTTAACAATGAGAAAATTGAATTAGAGTTTAAGCAACTCTCATGGCATCAAAAAACAAAGTGGAAACCAACTTTGGTTTCAAAGTCAAAGTAACATAAACACATTTTTTTCCCTAATAGGAACTGACTCACTTAAGTGTCCAACACTTTTTAAAAACATTTTATTTTTCATTGAAATATTTGTGAAAAGTTATATTTTATGCCTTTTGCTTAAGTAATGTAGGAACTAGATGGCTCTAAATTCTCTTCATACATATTTTTTTTTCAGTAAGAAACATTTAATAGGAACTTAGGAACAGAAGCCATGTCTGTGTCTTGGGCAGCAGCAAGACATGATGATGGATCCCTGTGCAATTACCCCCAGACCCAGAACTTATGTTCCATAAGGAATGGGTAGTTCAGAAAGGATATGTAGGACAATTGAAGTATATATGATAACATCAAGATTGTTTGACCTAAGGGCAGGAGTTAGGGTAAATGCTTGCTCTTATACAAGAAACAATAAATAAACTGGAAATTTTAGAGGCCTTCTTGGAACAGCAGCTGATCAGAAGCCAACTTGGTGCATTAGCTTTCAAGATGGAGTTGCTTCAGCCTCCATATTCCATCCCCCTAATCTGGCTCTTACAATCTCATGTGCTCTTCTCTTTCGTAATGGTCCTTGGGCCTTTAGGAAGGGTGCTTGGTATTGAAAACAGAAACTGATCCAGGACCAGTGGGATTCTGGGGGAGATTCACAGGTTTTGCTGAATCATCTTTAGTCCTCAGAGTACTATGATTTTGGTTTTCTCTGAAATAAGACAATCAGAGATACATAACATTAATAATTTGAATAGTAGATCTATAATGCACACAAAGATTACGGTCAAAAAAAGGAACATGAGGAAAATTAAAACCCAGCTCTCTTTTAGAAAGACTTCTTGTAGCCAGGCAAGGATTCAGGATTTAGCCCAACATGTAGGCAAATAATAAAAACTTAACACAATGGTCAGGGCTAGAATCTAAATTTTTTTCTCCTCTAGTTTCTGTATTTTTACCAAGAATACATTATAATAGGACTAATTTATTTGCAAAGTAAATTTTAATCTCTTTATACCTGGCCTGTTTACTTGGATAAAATGTATCAAGAATAGTGATCAGTCACATAGACTCATTTTAAGTTGGCTTTGCTGGAACTTTTACATTCTCTTAATAAAATTTATTCAAATATAAACTAATCCAATAAATACAAGGCTCTTTGCTTCACTCTAAAGGGCATACAAGCAAATTCCGTAATGTCCCTGTGCTCCAGGGATTTATAGTCTTGTGGAGGTTGAGACAAGAATTAGAACAGAATTTCTCAAATTGTGCTTTGTGAGATGTACAAGTAAGAAATTCCTTCTGAGTATAATTGAGATATTTAAAAATATCTAATAAAGAGATGTAATATTTCAGTAAGGCCTTAAAGTGGGTGGCAGGGGGCAGGATCATCCTTATAAGCAAGCATTTGTGTAACACAATACTACTTTGAGTTACTACATTTTGAATTTTATTTTGAATGTGGTGTTTTATCGTGATAAGGCACTATATCTGCTGTTGGGTTTTTCTTTCTCCTCATCGTCAACTACATCTATTCAATATCCACTTTCCTATCAGCTAGTTAATATAAATGCACAGCTAGTTTGATGCTTAAAATTGTGTTTGAACTGGAAAAGTTGATAACTCAACTCATTGAAGCATATGGTAGATTAGATAAAAGTTCAAAACAGTCTGAGGAAAGGCATAATACAGGGATTATTAGTTCAAAAGCACAAAACACAGATGAGAGAAGTGGCTGAATGTAAGGCAACAGGAAATCTGGGCATGGATAATGCAGTGGGAAGCATGTGCCCTTTTTAAATGGGGAATGCTGTTACTCAGTACCAGTGGATTGTGGCCAGGTAGGAATAGATTCTCACAGTTGCTAGGCTTTCTGATTTCCAAAAGGAAGCTAAAAATTGGGATTTTTTGGTGTGTGTATAATCTGCAAAATGTTAAATGTTGGCAACAAATCAGTTTTAAAATATAGCACATGAAACAATTACAGTTAAAATAATCCGCAGATTGAATCCTACCTACAAGCCAAATGGCCTAATAATAATAATAACAACTAAACTAAACTTTTTGAGCACATTTTTAAGTGTCTTATGCATATGGACCATTTAATTCTCACAATAAACCTTTGGAAGCAGGGATGAAAGTGTTGCCCATTTTACAAATGAAGAAATTATATACAAAGAAGTTCAGTAATTTTGCAAGGATACCCAGGTAGAAAGTGGCATGGCCAGCCTTCAGTCCAAGGCAGTCTAACTCCAGAATTTACATTCATAAGTAATATACTATACTGTTTCTCAAAATGAATGGCTTTTGTACAAGGATTCTATGCCAATTATTTATTTGTTTGTTTGTTTTGAAACAGGGTCTCGCTCTGTTGCCCAGGCTGGAGTGCAGTGATATGATCACAACTCATGGCAGCCTCTATCTCCCTAGCTCAAGTGATCATCGCACCTCAGCCTACCAAGTAACTGGGACAGGCATGTACCACCTTGCCTGGCTATTTTTTTTTATTACTTTTTCTAGAGATGGGGGTCTCACTAGGTTGCCCAGGATGGTTTCAAACTCCTGAGCTCAAGTGATTCTCCCATTTCAGCCTCCCAAAGTTCTGGGATTACAAGTGTAACAATTATAATAATTCTCATTATAATTTTGTTCCAGATGATAAGCATGTGAGGGGTTAAAGCTTAAAGATTTTCATGACTGTATGCAAACTCACTTCTCCGATTTATTTTTCAGTATTGCCGAACTATAATGCCAAGATCAGAAAACATTGGAAGCATAAAGTTTGAGCCCTTGCTCCTTTACTTTATTGACCTATTGTCCGAGTGACCTTGGGAAACTTGTTAACCTGACTTAGTCTTGTCTTTCTCACATGAGCAAAGAGAATGATGAAAAATATCCTGCAGGGTTGTTTTGAGGAGTAGTAATAATGTGTGAAAAATACTTGCTTCAAAATAAATGCTTAACTATAGATATTATAATGACAACATTAATTTGGAGAGAGTGTATTTAACACATTTAAGGCACTATCTTGTGGTGAATCAACAATTAATTCTATATCGTTTCTACTATCAGAGAGTAGAGAAGTCAAGAGCCTAAATAAAGGAGTTGAGACACCTCTATCAATTGTGATAATATAATATAAGATTCTAATAAGAAGTACACAACTGACAGTGATATATGTAGGAGAGAAAAATATCCATTGGAGAAGATAATGAAGCCTACTTGGAGGGAGTGGCATTCAAGCTGGGTTTTTAAAAGGTGAGAAAGCCTTGGGCAAGAGGGCTAGAAGTTAGCAAGTCACAGATGAACTGGGCTAGCATGAACAGAGAGGCACCAAGATGAGAAAAATTGTGCCTGAAATATAAATTAGTTTACTGAAACCAGAGAGCAGGATGTGTAGAAGACACATGTGCAGAGAGTTCTGTAGTATTAGCCTTCAGGTTCAACTATGAAGCAGCAGTGTTGTTGATCACATCCAAAGCCAGAGAAGGTCTGTTTGCACATTCTCTAGGCTGTACAGGGAAATATAGGGGGCAGCTGGCAAGCATGGAAACTAGAGGTAAGAAACTTAATTTCCTGTCCAATCTAGGTTCACTGGCTTGTAGAGAAGGAATTCCAGTTGGAAAGCCAGATGTTCTCATATAAAAGCAGGAGGGAGATGTGTGGAATCAGAAGATATCTATAAAACAAGTTGAAAATTGGGAGTGGTGGAGGTATCTATACAAAAGAACCATTTGAAATCAATTATCTCAACCTAAACCTTCAAGACTTTCCTATGAGCAGAATGGAATGTTCATCTGGAGCACTGTGTTTTCAGAATTAAGAGTGTGGCAAAGCAAATAGACTGTTAAATGGCAGGAAGAGGGCAGTATGTGAAGTCACTCACACTGGAGTCAATTAATGATATTTTAATAAAGCATTGATGAGGATACGTTTAAATGAGATATGGTATAGTGATGCAATGTAGCATTGCCTGCAACAGTGTGAACTCTTCATCTATTCTCATTGGTCTATAACCTCAGTGTGGTGTCTCTGATTAGTATAGTGCACTGACATCTGTCAATCACCTCTTTCCAATTTCCTCAGACCACATCCTATCTCTGCATCTTTCTAATATGTCCTCTCAGATTCTACCCAATTAGGACAAGGATAGACAAGCACAGGCAAAAGCAGCATGGTACGGTGGAAGGAACAATGGATTCCAGTCCAAAGTCATTGATTCTTAACACTGGCTCTCCAATTATTGAATGGATTTTGGGTATATTGACTTTGGAGCCTCAACTTTCTCGTTTGGAAAAAAAGGAAGAAGAAATGAGACACTATATATAGAGTATTTGATACAGTCCTGGAACTTAGTGTATGCATAAATATCAAAAGGAGTACATCAAACAAACCTTGGTGCTGGAGTTGCGAAGGTGATGACCCAAGACCTCAGAGGCTATCTCAGAATGACAGAAGGTGAGGTAGACAGGATATAGAGGTTTATGAAAGCTTCAGGAGCAGATAATGACAGTCCTTGTGTGACTTTGCTGACAGAACATGAGGACTTGTTTCTCCATCCCACCTGTACATATATTTAAGCCAGTCATGGGCTCCTAGATAGAGACAAGAATTGTTTACTCTTTCTCAAACACCTCCTGCATTTTTAATATTCTTTCTCCATTATATTTTCTCCATCTGCAATTATTTTCTTCTACATTTGACTGTCCACTTCTTTTCCTATACCACTGGGCTGAAAGTTGAGTCTTATTTTTTTTTGGTGTGTCCTGTGTTCTTCCCACATCTCCTCACCTACTTTCTTGTATGTGACAGTTTATCAGGAGGTTTTTTTTCCTTAGGGCATGTGTACTAGTCAGGGTTTTCTAGAGGGATGGAACTAATGGCATATATGTATATACAAAGAGGAGTTTATTAAAGAGTATTAACTCACACGATCACAAGGTGAAGTCCCACGATAGGCTGTCTGCAAGCTGAGAAGCAAGGAAGCCAGTTCAAGTCCCAAAACCTCAAAAGTAGGGAAGCTGACAGTGCAGCCTTCAGTCTGCGACCAAAGGCCTGAGAGCCACTGGTAGACCACTGGTATAAGTCCAAGAGTCCAAAAACTAAAGGGCAGGCAGCACCCAGCATGGGAGAAAGATGAAAGCTGGAAAACTCATCATGTCAGCTTCTTCCACCTTCTTTTGCTTGCTTCTTCTAGCCACACTGACAGCTGATTGGATAGTGCCTACCCACACTGTGGATGGTCTTCCTGATGGTGGGTCTTCCTTTCTCAGTCCACTGACTCAAATGTTAATTTCTTCTGGCAACACCCAGAAACACCCAGATAAACCCAGAAACAATACTTTGCATCCTTCAATCCAATCAAGTTGACACTTAATATTAACCATCACAGCATGGATAAGAAAATAGATGTTAAGAGCTAGAAAAGAACTTAGATAATCTTTCTAGTCCAGTATGACCATTTCTTAAACTAACATCCACAAACTATAGATGGATTTCTGTGAACCACTTGAAAATATAGGTAAAATGTGTATAAATCTGAATGTTCATTTTTTTCCTAGGTAAATATCCATAGCTTTTTCTTATATTTTCAAAGTAGCACATGATTCATAAAATGATAAGAATTCAATCTTTTACTATATAAAGTGTCAAGAAAGTATATATTTTGGTTAAAGTAATATAGTCACTAAAATGCTGATAGAGGTAGGAGAAGAAACAACAATTACTGTTTTTCCTCCTAGAAGCCTTGAAAAGTGTATTAGGCCATTTTCATACTGCTGTAAAGAAATACCCAAGACTGGGTGATTTATAAAGAAAAGAGGTTTAATTGGCTCATGGTTCTACAGGCTGTACAAGAAACGTAGTGGCATCTGCTTCTGCGAAGCCTCAGGTAGCTTCCAATCATGGGGGAAGGCCAAGAGGGAGCCAGCATATCACATGGCAAAAGCAGGAGCAGGAGAGAAGCAGGAGGTGCCACACACTTTTTTTTTTTTTTAAGAATGAAAGAGAAAGAAAGAGGAAGAGATTTTAGAAAAAGAGAGAAAAGGAGAAAGAAACAGCAAAAGAAAGAAAAAAAGAAAAAGAAAGAGGAAGA